>JAVGWX010000010.1:22010272-22245504 GCA_036924085.1 Ariolimax columbianus | reverse complement strand
GGGAGTTTGTTGTTGTGTGTAGGGAGTTTGTTGTTGTGTGTAGGGAGTTTGTTGTTGTGTGTAGGGAGTTTGTTGTGTGTAGGGAGTTTGTTGTTGTGTGTAGGGAGTTTGTTGTTGTGTGTGTGTGTAGGGAGTTTGTTGTTGTGTGTGTGTGTAGGGAGTTTATTGTGTGTAGGGAGTTTGTTGTTGTGTGTAGGGAGTTTGTTGTTGTGTGTAGGGAGTTTGTTGTTGTGTGTAGGGAGTTTGTTGTTGTGTGTAGGGGGTTTGTTGTGTGTAGGGAATTTGTTGTTGTGTGTAGGGAGTTTGTTGTTGTGTGTAGGGAGTTTGTTGTTGTGTGTAGGGAGTTTGTTGTGTGTAGGGAATTTGTTGTTGTGTGTAGGGAGTTTGTTGTTGTGTGTAGGGAATTTGTTGTTGTGTGTAGGGAGTTTGTTGTTGTGTGTAGGGAGTTTGTTGTTGTGTGTAGGGAGTTTGTTGTGTGTGTAGGGAGTTTATTGTGTGAAGGGAGTTTGTTGTTGTGTGTAGGGAGTTTGTTGTTGTGTGTAGGGAGTTTGTTGTTGTGTGTAGGGAGTTTGTTGTTGTGTGTAGGGAGTTTGTTGTTGTGTGTAGGGAGTTTGTTGTTGTGTGTAGGGAGTTTGTTGTTGTGTGTAGGGAGTTTGTTGTGTTTAGGGAGTTTGTTGTTGTGTGTAGGGAGTTTGTTGTGTGTAGGGAGTTTGTTGTTGTTGTGTGTAGGGAGTTTGTTGTGTGTGTGTAGGGAGTTTATTGTGTGTAGGGAGTTTGTTGTTGTGTGTAGGGAGTTTGTTGTGTGTGTAGGGAGTTTATTGTGTGAAGGGAGTTTGTTGTTGTGTGTAGGGAGTTTGTTGTTGTGTGTAGGGAGTTTGTTGTTGTGTGTAGGGAGTTTGTTGTTGTGTGTAGGGAGTTTGTTGTGTTTAGGGAGTTTGTTGTTGTGTGTAGGGAGTTTGTTGTGTGTAGGGAGTTTGTTGTTGTTGTGTGTAGGGAGTTTGTTGTGTGTAGGGAGTTTGTTGTTGTGTGTAGGGAGTTTGTTGTTGTGTGTAGGGAGTTTGTTGTTGTGTGTAGGGAGTTTGTTGTTACCCTAAAAGACATTATCAGATATGGAGATTGACTGCTTCATCAGTCATTGGCCAAGGATACACAAATAAGTAGGAGTAGTATCTTATAATATCCTCCTCCAATGTGTTTTACCCAAAGAAAAGCACAAGTGTATGAATACTTACATGCAAAAGTAGGGCAGCAGCCAGGAAGGACAGCCCTTGGACATAACCAATCTCCTCATCATACACAGAGTATGCCTGAAAGAATAGTAATCAAAGAAAATAATTTTATCAGCGAGAAATATCAAACTTTTAAAATAGGGGAAATGTGTATTTATTTTGGAAGTCTTGATTCACAGTTTTTATTAATATGCATGTGATGTCTAGAGGCCAATCAGAAAGCTTATTTAGCAGCTTTGAAAATGTCATCAAAAGGTGTGTGGAATCTTATTGTTAGCCTGCGGGAATGATCAGTCCACCCGACTGGTATTCCTGGGCAAATAGAATAGCGCTGCTGTTCTCTTCCATAAGTAACTATGGAAGGTTGTACATGGGGTTGGCAACTAACAGTACTACAATTAACTGGAAAGTTAGGCTTCTGTTAAAGCTGGCTAGGGTACACCAAATGGAGTATTGGACATATGTTTCACCAAATGAGGTTAATGGAAAAGAAGAAAGGCCAGTCGCATATTATAACCATCCACATGCTATACCATCAGTTAGTTCATTTTCATCTCAATAGTTGGAGGGAAGCTGTCCTCATGATTTGATATTTTAGTGAAACTGCACATTTTATGTTTCAGAGATAAAGCGAGCGAGAAATTGTGAAGTGCAACATTTGATTGGTATTGACTGGATTATGAAGACAGCATCAGCCAACAAAAATGGAGCTAAATTAAATTTGACAAAACAACTTGATCTAGACTTTACAGATGACTTGGCTGTTTTGTCTCATAACCGTAATCAGGTGCAAAATAGAATAAGTATACATGATGAGAAGGTCACAGAAATTGGGATTGAGAATACATAGAAAAAAAACTGTTTATGAGAGTAAACTAACGGTAATCAGATTGTGTTGTGAGACAAACTTCCTGAGATGTGAAATGACCCATATATCTTGGTAGCAATATAGATACAATATTAAGATATAAAAATAAGAATACAAAAGGCAAGAGAAGCTACTATTGCATTGTGAAACTTTTGGAAATAAACAATGACCCCATTACAGCAGTAAGTTCAGCTTAGTAGATCCTCTTCTACCTCAGGGTGTAGAGGTTTGCCAGAGAGAACGCCAGACTGCTCTTTCAGCAGTCTTTCTTATAGCATGTTCCAGTCCAGTCCTCGATCCTTCAGAGACTATCGAATTTTGTACTTCCAGCAAACCCTGGGTTGTCCTGGAGGTCTGTATCCTTGGCTCTGTCATGGCAGCCAGTCCTCTGCCATTCTAAAGACATGGCCGAACCGTCGCTATTGAGATTGTTCCAGCTGGGTCTGCAGGGGCTGGGTTTAAGATCATGGCGTATTGTCTGGCTGCGGACATTGTGCCTTCTTTCACCTTTCTTAAATACTTAATTTGTGAGGCTAGAAGCTGTCTTTTCTGTACAGCGGTCATTACCCCTGACTCACATCCGTAAGTCAGGGCTGGCATACAGGTGGAGCACGTAAACAATCCTTTACGTTTTCTAACAAATTTCTTTTTTTGCTGAGGAAACCTCAGTTTATGGCATGAAAAAGTCTCCCAGTTGTCACTCTTCTGGTAGCCCTTCTTGAATGCTCCTCCCCCTTCTAGTCTATTATAGCTCCAAGGTATTTGAACTGGTTGATCTGATCCAGAGCATCGGTCTCCAAACAAAAGCTGATGTTTCTTCACCATAGTTTTTGTTTTTGGAGCTGCTTTGGTAAGTACAACCTATATATCTAGCAGGAAGAGCTGGAGAAGAGAGGGACACATAAGTGAAACAGACATTGAGTATAAGAATGATATGCACCTTCGCTTCTTGGATCTAGAAAAGGCATTTTATAATGTTCCTTGGAGCAGTCTTTGGGACTGTTGGAGTGTGAAGATATTGAGTACTTCAGTATACTCAGAAGAGGCATTGGGTCTCATGCATATGTTGCTCTGCCAAACCTCCTAGTCTTTGTTCATGGAACCTCGAGTAAACTTTACCAGGAACACTAAGGAAAGATGTGCCTCTATGGTTTCTGCATTGCCGGTTGTCATCCTTCTTGAATATGGGTATTATGGTATGGACGTGCGGTATCAGGCTGCTCTGATAACCTTCAGGAATAATAGCTCACCAGCAGTTCCCATGTACTTGACCATTTCTGGTGGTATGTCATCATTTCCAGCAGCTTTAATTTTATTTTCTCCAGCGCTACCCTCAGTTCCAGTATCCTGATACTGCCTTCCCCATTATTGGTCTCTTCCTGTGTCATGAAATCTGTCATTTGTGACGCTTGGCTTTCCTCTGCATCAATAAGCTCTGCGAAGTATTCTTTCCATTTATCCATAATTTTCTTTGGAGCAGTAAATAAATCACACTATTTGTCCTTTGCAAATTTAAGAGAGCTCTCTTTTTCCTTCATCATGTTATCTGGGGTGTTGTAGAGCAGCTTCTAATTTTTATTAGTGTTCTTTTCCAGCTTGTGTCCAAACTCTTCCCAGGAATTGTGTTTTGCAATTAGCACTATGTTCTTTGTCTCTGTTTTAAGTGTTTCATTTACTTTATATTTCTCAGTTTTCCTTACTGTATTCTTATCTTCAAGTATTGCTTATATGCCTTTTTCTTTTAATTTTCTTTTTTACTTCTACTGGTGTTTTTTGTCCCTCCCTTCATTACATGCTTCTGCAGCTACTTTAAGGGTGTTCTTGAATTTGAACCAGAGTGTGATCTCAAGGTTCTACTTTGTTTCCCACTGCTGTAGCTATGAGCTTTGATATCTGGTCCTAACCTCTGGCTCTCTTACCTTGTTGGACTCAATTCTCATCTCCCTTTCTCAGTTGTTTGGATTCTTGCATGATGGGGAGCGCTGCCTTTGAAGAGCAACTCTTTCAGTAATTCTTTTTATTGCGGTGAGGTAGTGAATGCTGCCAATTTCTGGTAATCTCAAAACCTTGGCATCTCTCACAAATCTGAACACACTTTTCCTAACAATTACATAATTGATTATGGATTTATAATTTTTTGATGGTTCACATCTCGTATTTATGTGTAGAAATTAAGTTCAACACAAAAATATAAATCTACAATGTCAATGTAAAGTCAGCTCTATTGTATGGCTCAGAATCAACGAAAATGTACAAACTTCCATAAATGGGAGACTGAGCAGAATAGAGAGATAATATGAGACAAAAATAAAGGGAATAGGATACACATAGACAGAGATGGAGAGAATGGTCCAGGACAGACTGATTTTGTGAAGACATGTGCTCCATAGTGAGCTGAAAGGTTTGATTGATGATTGAACAGCTGATGGCAAGGATCTGGATTGTCAACGTGGTAGAGGTGGATTCGTTTTTGTGGCTATTTGGAAGAATACAATATAATATAGTAGAACAATCACAGAGTATTCAACCAAGCAGCATCCATGGAGAAAAGAACAAGCACCACTGTAAACTCTTAAATATGCTTTAAAAGGTGACTACAGAGGGTTGTATATGGGGCTAGCAGTCTCATGTAAAACAGGCTCCTGTAGAAACCACCAGCGAATAAGTCTAAGTGCATCAAGTGCTTTCACGAAGGTTTCCTGTCAAGCAGCTGAACACGCAGTAATAGTGCTATGCTTAGTTAACGGTATGAGTAGCCCCATAGGGGATCAAGTAGTAGTCTTCATTGTACTAGGTCTCAGCTTGTAACTGCTTGGTTCAATAGAAAGGTGCATGCTAAGAAGGGAGTGGGTCTCTCGTTTGAACAACTCTAGTGTACAAGGTGTCACATGGATCAACTGCCTGGGACCTGCAGGCATCTGGGGCAGCAAAAGAGCTGATGCAATGGCGGGACAAACTGTGGTGAACAACGCAGTGATGATGAGAGACAGGTTTGAGTTGATCAGGGCAGTTATGGACACTCTACAGAATGATGAAGAGACAGAAGGTCGGGAAAATGCATATGAACAGAGGATGATAAATTTGGGAGTGACTAGGGGAGGGGGGAGAAAATGTGTCCTGTCTGGAAAGATCCAAAGAACATGAAATCATACCCTGACTGGAACTGAGTATATATACACTTGGTTGGCTGTGTGAGCGGAGGATGCAGCACTTATGGGAATGTCTCCTGTGTGATAATGATAGTTTCTACAATAAAAGGTCTCAGCTTGTTTTTAAATTTAATTTTTGTGCAGACATTAAAAATAAAAGTAGCGTGACCAGTTCCCTTTGATAACAGTAAGTGGGGTCATTGTTGCAGGAGTAAATCAGTGACATAGCTGGCTTCTTTTAATGGGGTCAGTGAATCATGGCTGACTAAGACCCTTTTCTGCCTCCAAGTGGCAGCCCTGAATACAGACTACACCAATACAGCCTGGCCAAGAGAGTATGGATCGAAAAGGGAAAGCCAACCCGGTCCTAAAAATATAATGCTGACACCAAATGTGGCTGGTCAAAAGGTACCTCTCCAGCCAGAAGCAAGCATTCATATAATTGTGTAAACCTATCTACGACAAGCAATTTGTTACAGGCTCCCTGTATAGGGTGCAGCTGCAGTGGTCGCCTCATGCTTTGTAAGGAATATAAAGAGGACAAGAATAGAAGAAGACTCACCTTACTGATCCTGTACAAGGAATCCTGACCTTGACCCCCCGCGTCCTTGAAGAAATCATGAGCAGGGAAGGTACGGTTAATGTCCCTCTGTATCACGGCATCATTTGGGGAATCCTAGAGTTCACAACAATTCATGTGTAAATATTCATAACTCGGAGATTAAAACAATGGCCGTGCCACAGATTAAAATTCCGATATTATAACAAATATTGATGTTCCTTTGTCTTTGGTGGAAGATGCAGTTATTTGTGCAACTAGTCACGTAAAATAGAATACTCTCATATGTCCATTAAGGTCATGCGAAGGTGCAGTTATCTTTCAAGTGCTTTCTATATGGCTGCTATTTTCTATCCATTCCTCTGTAGTTTCTCATCTGATATGTCCACTTATGTTGCTTTAGTGTACCATGTGCATGGCTGTTATTTTATTTATCCATGTCCTTCCTTTCTGGTGCTATGGTCAGTATAATTCACCCGACTCTGGCGTGAAGTGGGGTCTTGGTCAGTATGTTTCACCTGACCCTGGTGTGAGGTGGGTTCTTGGTCAATGTTTCACCTGACCCTGGTGTGAGGTGGGTTCTTGGTCAATGTTTCACCTGACCGAGCGTGACACATCTTAGTTCCATTTACAATTCAGTAGTTAATGTGTTAATTGGCTGAACCATCGACCATTGTATGTTTCAGATTTTATGTGTGTTAACAGTATTTCAACTTTCTGAGTTTCTCAATTAGGATTAGTACAAATCAATATCCATGAGAATTTTTAAAAAGATTGAGGTGTGGAAACTAAAATCCTTAGAGATGTTAAAGAAACAAGATGATTTTTCTACCTTAGTAATTAGGACTCTGTAGGACTCCAGCAAGTTCTGGTTACTGTGGCAACCGGCAAGCAACTGCCAGACTTCTCCGCGGAGCGCTTCGGGCACTGACTTACGCACCAGCTGCGTGACTTGGCGGGGCTTGGAGTTTAGGTTTTGATGCCAACGTGACATTACTTCAGCCCATGCTTCTAGAAGGTTCTCATCCGTGACCTCTTTACTGACAACTCCAGATCCACTGAGGAGAGGTTCATCCAGATCTGTAGTGATAAGAAGGACTTTTGTTTTGAGGTTCACAAGAAAATACAAGATGGAGCACTGCATTCAAGATGGAGCACTGGATTCAAGAGGGAGCACTGGATTCAAGATGGAGCACTGGATTCAAGATGGAGCACTGGATTCAAGAGGAAGCACTGGATTTAAGAGAGAGCACTGAATTCAAGAGGGAGCACTGGATTCAAGAGGGAGCACTGGATTCAAGATGGAGCACTGGATTCAAGAGGGAGCACTGGATTCAAGATGGAGCACTGGCCCACATAATGAAGCTTGTGTCAATGTTCTCAGATATGTATTGGTCTCTACTTCCTTCTCATCATGGGTTGGGAGAGGTGAGGGGGGGACTGGGGGGAGGAGGAGGAGAAGTATGGAGAAGTGGAGAGGAAAGGTGCAGCACGACTTCTAACCCAAATCTGTGTGTGTTTGGATTCATGAAACAGTAAGGTCCATTTAGAAATGTGTGTTGTTGTTGTTTCGAATGCCCACAATGAGTAGTAGGTTATTCTTATGTGTGCCATGGAAAGGGCGTTAAGTGACAGGTTACAGTAGCTTTCCTCACATCTCGAGAATGATGATGAAGGTAGGCTGGGGCACTCCAGGCGGTTGTGCTATGCTTGGCATCATCTATGTGTCGCTTACTACTACAGAGATTACGTTGAACCTCACCTTGTTAGCCAGACTGTTGTCCTCGACAACAGCCTATTCCCAGGACGACCAACGAGGAGGTCAGGTGAGGGTCTTGGCCAGCATATTTCTCCTGGCCCTGGCTAACATTTTCTGATCAGTGTGTTTTTCCTGACCAGACGTTAGCCTCATCGTCCCTGAAATGTGTGTTAAAATTGAATGCAGTGGACGATTAACTTTTACTCAACCATTGGAGAAAAAAACTTAGCCTGGGACATTGTTTCTGTATACTCACTGATGTATTCATTGTGTTACCCCCAGTGTTTGCTATAGAAATGGCTGAATTGAAAACAAAGTCACTTCTTCCCGTCTTGAAAACAACACAATGACTAGACTGAAACAATTTTTAAAAGATGTTTTCTGTGTTTCACATGGATTTTGAAGACTATTCCATTATTGATTGTGATGAAGTCAAGTTTGCTGCAACTGCTTTTTTAAAGGTAGGTCTGTTTAGTTTGTATATGTAGATGTTATGAATACGTTTGTAGTGGGAACTAACAGATATGCTGATCTGGTCAGGAACACTATCAGTGCTATGTGGCAATTTCATAGATTTATTAGATAACTGGTGTACTAAAAAATGGGCATGTCTAAATGTTTGTGATGTAATTATAAAAATGTGGAAACTAGAAGGTTAAGGAACAAAACACAGTACAACACTTTTTGCCTTAATTAACAACGCATGCAAAGTAAGTAGCATGCCCTTTACAGAACGTCGCTTTTTACAACCACCATGGGTTACTGACCCTGATGCAAGCAGCCAGGTATGAGTTACTGGCTGCTGTCAGCTCATTTATTGCTGTATATCTGGCCTCATACAGATGTTTGGGGATGCAGATTTATATCAAAGAGATTATAGTAACATAGTTTTTATTATCAACCAACTAGAAAAACACAGTAAGAGTTTTTTAATGAAGATAATCCATATGGAAAGCTGTTCTTAAAGTTTCAACTAATTAGATGCAGTCATTTTCACAACACACAGATAATGAAGGTATATCAATCAAATTTTGTCTAGAACCAAATATGGATTTAACCACATATTTAATAAAATGAACCAGAGCTTTCTATACATAATCTTTGTGAAATGGAGAGCAGAATACATATTAACTTCCTGCAGGAAGTACGTTTATACATTGTGAAAAACTTGGTATACTTTTGTACATAAATTTTCAAATTTGATGTCAAGAAAATTCCTAAGCCAACATGCTGGTTCAACGTACAGAATGAGTTATAGAATGTAAATGTACAAGGCAGGAAATTCATTGTTTCCAAATAGTTACATAATCTTAGGGCCTCTTGGTAGCTCGTATGGTTCTAGCTAAGATAAACTAAAATACATAACAAACCTTTAGGACAAAATGAGGTCTAAGAGAACAATGCATAGTTTACAACAGCAAAGATAATTAAAATAAAATACATTTTTAACATGTAAAAATACAGCGCTCATCCCCATTGCTGGGGTCCACCAAGGTGTTTTATAGAGAAGAGAAATAAACACCCACTTGTCCTGGTAGTACCAAACAGTGTAAAGGCTAGGTTTTAGTTGCACCTCAAGATAGAAAAACAATTTTCTCCAGGGCTTTGAACCCAACCCTCTGGATAAGAAGGCCGGTATTTATTTTGTCCTGCCACTCATCATGAGGCCAGTATTCCGCCACCCAGTTCTAGATGCATAGACTATATGATGGAATATAACAGGTCTAACCTTATTTTATATCCTAGGTCACGGTATCATTTAAAATAATATGTATCAGTCCTAACAATATTTTATATCCTAGGTCACGGTATCAGTTAATATAATATATAACAGGGTTAACATATTCTCTATTCTTTCTTCATTACCACTATCACTCCTTAACACACTCTAATTTTAATTTAACTACAAACAATTCTTTTAACACAGGTAAAACAAAGCATGTATTTTTCACACAAGTAAAACAATATGCACATCAAATCAAATCACTAGGCTCATTGATAATATCATATTGTGCATCAGTTATAAATGATTTCTAATGTCTCTCAAAAGGTTGGTTATCATCGCTTCTCTATCTGGCTAGGATTACTTCTAAAGGTTCGTGCAAGTAGCACAGGTCTTACTCTAGTACTAAACTTTACCCAGGGTTCTCATCACGTGGTCGGAATCTAGCAATTGTTCTATTCACTGTCTCTGTGCGTTGATATAAAGGATGCCTATCTACAATTTATCAGTCCTCATCTATTTGTCCTCTCAGCTTACACAAAAATGGATGACTGCTGGACCTCTTGTCTCGTCTCACGTAAGGCGGATGTCTACTGGACCTCTTGCCTCGTCTCTACATCAGGCAGTCGGTGACTGCATCTGTGCTCTGTCTGCAGCTGTGCTCGTGTCTATGACAGACAACAGTGGTTGTGTTACTGTGGTTGTCAGGACGAGGAAACCCACAAATCACAACGGTCGTCTAGGACGACAGCTTCATGTTACAGCAACCCGTCTCCGTCTGACGAGAATGAAGTCAGGTCACTAGAGCAAGATGTTAGCGACGACGTCTCGAACAAAACATCACACAAAGACAGATTCTCACATGTGTGTGGTCTCTCGTTGCCTTTCCGTGTTGGTCTGCTTCGGTGGCTTCTAATTCTATGACTCTACTATTGTCACTCACTGGCTAAGTTCTGTAGCTTTTAACTATCTACTTGTTCTTGACTAAGTGCTACTCACTATACTGTCTGGTAGGATGCCCTTGTCTGCTGTTTCTGATATGTCCTTCTATTCTGTCTCCCCCCAGCTTATATGCTAAGCTTCCCCCGCTTTAGTCCATGACTTCTACTTTCTTGAGTTCATTTCCCACAAACTTTATTAGAACTCGCGTGTCCCAAAGAAAGGCTGACTTATTTTCCAAACTACTGACTGACGCGCTTGTTGACAGGGTTTTCCAGTTCAAACCGTGAGAATGCAACCTATTATGGTCGGCCAGCCCCAACTTACATTGTTTGAGAGTTGAGGACCATGCATCGTTCAATGAACTGAAACTCTCGGGCCGGGTTCTCAAGTTATGTTTGGGTACCACAAACGGGATTTTCAGGGCTTCCCTGGCTTTGGCTCGTTGTACCCATGTAACTCTGTTTCAGGAAATCATGAGGGAAAATGGCCTAATTAGCCAACAAATCTTCAGCAAGATCAATTTACAGTGTAGCTCGATGGTAAGGGTTAAAGAAAAACATTTATATAAAATACGGCCAGTTGTATTCCCGAACTCAAAAGAACAGCAAAGAATAGTCAAGTCAGAGTAAGGAGGGTTGGTAGGGTGCTGGCTATCCTACCCTGTAAAAGTTATGATGGCTTAATTGATTCCACATGAAACATACCAGAGTCCTCTTCTTCCTGCGGAGTTTTCACAAAATCTGGGGGAGCGAAAGTGGTTCCACTCAAGTTCAAGGTCATAGTGTGCTGTCGCCGCTTTACCTCAGTTTGACTCTCGACTCTGACAACCTCATAACACTTGCTGTCCGCATTACCTTCGACCTGGTTTTGATTTCAGAAAAATTGTGAAAAGTAATAAAATTTAAAAAATTTAGTTGTTTGCTCCTGGGAATATGAATAATATTTGGCTGTATTTTACAATTGTGGTGTATCATCTGCATCTTTTGGCTCAGCACATCTGTTTCCTGCATATTGTTTTTTGGTAGGTTAACTCTTTCTAGCCTGTGGCTGTCCTCAGACCATCTTCAAAGCAGCAAGTGGTTTGGAGTCTTCCTTTTCCAAGAAGAGCTGCCTTCTAAGCTAGTGAGTCGCATCTACTTGGGTTGTCACCGGTTTCCTCCTGCAGCCTTTGATGCACCAGTATCTCATCTGCATGACAACAGCTGCTGGCTCTGAAATCAGAGTTTTCTTTCTCCTAAATGCTGCCTGTCTAGGCTGATGACTCTTGTCTATCTGAAGTATCTATTTCTTCTTCTTCTTCTTCGTACGCTGTCAGACGTCAACTTGTATTTGTTCGAAGAAAGCAGCTGTCATCTTGAGGCTGTCAACACTGCTATAGAGCTTGTCTAGTGTTGCCACTGGTGATGGCCACATGTGCTTTCTCTGGTCCTCGTATGTCGGGCAATTTTATAGCAGATGTTCAGCGGTCATTTTCCCTGTACCACAGGTGCATTCGTCAGTGCCACCTATCTTCAGTTTGTTGAATACATGGTACCTCAGTCTGTTGTGGCCTGTGCGGAGTCTGAAGACCACGACCTGCTCTCTTCTGTTCAGCTGGTAGTAGGCATCATTTTGTGCGTAGCCAGTATGTTTTGTTTCCCATTTGGCCATGTATCTGGCTGTAATAAACCTTTTGGACTCTTCGTATGTCACACTAGAATCTGGTTGGGGTAGTCTTGCACCTTCTTTTGCCAGTCTGTCTACCTCCTCGTTGCCTTGGATGTTACAGTGGGATGGAACCCACTGTACCACTACTCTTTTTGGTGCAGACTGCTGGCATAGTTGACAGAGTACTGCTCTTAAATCATTAAGTTCAGTATTTTTCTGGCTTTTTAGTGCTGTAACCACGGCCAGGGCATCTGTAAACAGGACTATCTGACTTTCATTGCTTTCACCTGTCAGCATTGTGAAGCATCTATTTCTGGTTACAAAATTCTGGTTCGCAGGAGTTCAATTTCTCAAACAACTTCAGAACCAAACTATAATCGCTAAAGACCCCAGCAGAAATGATCCTACAACACAAAAACCATACACATGGAAAAATCCTGATACTAACTGATGCACAGTCAGCCATAACAGTTCTGGAATCTTACAAGAACACTGAACTGAATGAGGGCAGCCTTGGCAAAAATGTCTCAAGGGTTCCATAAAGCAGTGATTCAGTGGATACCATCACACTGTGACAGTCGCACACGTACTTCTGAGGCCTGGCACACATGACAGCCGCACATGTACTTCTGGGGCCTGGCACACATGACAGCCGCACATGTACTTCTGAGGCCTGGCACACATGACCAGCCGCACACGTACTTCTGAGGCCTGGCACACATGACAGCCGCACACGTACTTCTGAGGCCTGGCACACATGACAGCCGCACACGTACTTCTGAGGCCTGGCACACATGACAGCCGCACACGTACTTCTGAGGCCTGGCACACATGACAGCCGCACACGTACTTCTGAGGCCTGGCACACATGACAGCCGCACACGTACTTCTGAGGCCTGGCACACTGACAGCCGCACACGTACTTCTGAGGCCTGGCACACATGACAGCCGCACACGTGTGACAAGACTGTCTCCAGCACACAGATCTGAGGAGAAGGATATAGTCCACACTCACTCCCCTCAAGGAGAAACTGTACGGTGGTACTGATGCCCTGAAAAGAAAATCAGACGTTATAGGATAACCCAGAGTCCCAATCTCAATAAACACTGATCGCATGAGGAAGAGGGAGTGGTGAGCAGATTCTTTCCTCTTTATGGTGGGATTCAGGGTCCATGTTAGAGAAGTGGGGCCCATCATGAGGGGAAGTGGTGGGCTGATTCTTTCCTCTGTATGGTGGAATTCGGGGTCCACGTTAGAGAAGCGGGGCCCATCATGAGGGGAAGTGGTGGGCTGATTCTTTCCTCTGTATGGTGGGATTCGGGGTCCACATTAGAGAAGTGGGGCCCATCATGCGAGGAAGTGGGCTTAACATGAGAAAAGTGGTGTCCACACGAGAAAAGTGGAGTCCATATGAGCGAAGTATGACTCGTCTTAATGTTTAGCATGTGTCTACCACAACAGGTTGTCCGTTTACTGGAAGTCTGTATTCGGCAGAGCATTTGCAGTGGTGGTTTCAATGGTAATGATCCTGCATGAGGTTGCTTTTTTTCACCTTTCATGACATTATTGGCAGCTAACAGTGGCTTTATTCTTTTCAACCCATGTACCACACAGATGGCATGTAAGAAGTGGGGTGCTTAAATGTCCACATACCTGTTTGAGCCTGACGCTGAACTGCTCCAGATAACCCTTGCGGCTGAGGTACCAGAACCTTTCAGAACTGGGAAAAATCCTGGCCATCGACTCCAGCACAAACCTCACAGGTTCTTGGATTCCAAACAGAACCAGGTCAACGGCTACCGTCAAGAAAACACTTGTGTCTGAAATGAGAACGGGTTTGAAGAACTGAAATGACATGTGATGACTTTGTAAGATACACGATCCACAAAACAAAATCAAACCGCCATGTTATGATACAGAATGATTGTGAAGGCTAACACCAAGGCCAGGTGAAAAGTCACACATTACATCAAGGTCAGGTGGAACATACTGACCAAGATCTCACATTATATCAGGGCCAGGTGGAACATACTGACTAAGATCCCATATTATATCAGGGCCAGGTGGAACATACTGACTAAGATCCCACATTATATGAGGGTCAGGTGGAACATACTGACCAAGATCACACATTACATCAAGGTCAGGTGGAACATGCTGACCAAGATCACACATTATATCAGGGCCAGGTGGAACATACTGACCAAGATCACACATTACATCAAGGTCAGGTGGAACATACTGACCAAGATCACACATTATATCAGGGCCAGGTGGAACATACTGACCAAGATCACACATTATATCAGGGCCAGGTGGAACATACTGATCAAGATCACACATTATATCAGGGTCAGGTGGAACACACTGACCAAAACCCTGCCCCTCGCATTAGGGTCAGATGAATCATACTGACCAAGACCCTATCTCATGTCAGGGTCAGGCTAAATATACCAAATAAAATCATACCTCATGCCCAAAACTGTACACTTGGAAACAAGCTGTGTTACAGCAGCCTGGTCAATGAGGCAGGGACTAAACTAACACTGTGAGCCAACTGAGAAGCCTAGCATTGCTCCACAGCCAAGAGGGTCTAGGTCTACCTTCTCCATCATGCGGCAGGACATAAGAAGAGCCACTGTCACCCGCTACCAGAGAAACATCACCAGAAGAAGTCCTGAGCACAAGCAGCTTCGGACAACAACAGAATAGTCTGCTCTTACACTATCAAGATGGCAATCACAACTTGTTATAACCAAAAGGACTTCTTCGTCTTGTGATCGCATCTTGTTTCCGCAATGCACTCGACCATTGATTGCAGTTGCTCTTTAGCTCCATACAGCTTTGATTGTAGTGTCGAATCATTTAGCCAGTGTATCCTCTTTAACTGACCATACAGAGGACAATCCTGCAAAACATGCTCTGCAGTTTGTTCGCCTGTCCCACATATACACAGTGGTGAAGCAGACAGACGAAGCCTGAACATGTGTTTACTCAGCCACCAGAAGGACTCAAAGTCTGTGGATGATAGCACTACTTGCCAAAACAAGGTAAAAACACTAAAATAACAACATAACTGCACACAAAATCAATGATATCCACAAACTCCTAATTTTCTTCCTCTGTAAAAAATACAAAAGTTGCAAGCTTCAGTAGATGTTCCATGCTCCAACTGGACAGAATAAGTGAAGAATATTACTAAACAACACACCTTTCTTAGAAGAATATTACTAAACAACACACCTTTCTTAGAAGAATATTACTAAACAACACACCTTTCTTAGAAGAATATTAACAGACAACTTACTTTTTGTACAAGAATATTAACAAACAACATACCTTTTGAAGAAGAATATTAACAGACAACTTACTTTTTGTAGAATAATATTAACAAACAATATACCTTTCTTAGAAGAATATTAACAGACAACTTACTTTTTGTAGAATAATATTAACAAACAATATACCTTTTGAAGAAGAATATTAACAGACAACTTACTTTTTGTAGAATAATATTAACAAACAATATACCTTTTGAAGAAGAATATTAACAGACAACTTACTTTTTGTAGAATAATATTAACAAACAATATACCTTTTGAAGAAGAATATTAACAGACAACTTACTTTTTGTAGAATAATATTAACAAACAATATACCTTTTGAAGAAGAATATTAACAGACAACTTACTTTTTGTAGAATAATATTAACAAACAACATACCTTTCTTAGAAGAATATTAACAGACAACTTACTTTTTGTAGAATAATATTAACAAACAACATACCTTTTGAAGAAGAATATTAACAGACAACATACCTTTTGTACAAGAATATTAACAAACACCATACCTTTTGTAGAAGAATATTAACAAACAACATACCTTTTGAAGAAGAATATTAACAGACAACATACCTTTTGTACAAGAATATTAACAAACACCATACCTTTTGTAGAAGAATATTAACAAACAACATACCTTTTGAAGAAGAATATTAACAGACAACATACCTTTTGTAGAAGAATATTAACAAACACCATACCTTTTGTAGAAGAATATTAACAAACACCATACCTTTTGTAGAAGAATATTAACAAACAACATACCTTTTGTAGAAGAATAACAATCAACATACCTTTTGCAGAAAAATATTAACAGACAACACACTTTTTGTGGAAGAATATTAATAGACAACACGCTTTTTGTGGAAGAATATTAACAGACAACATACCTTTTGTAGAAAAATATTAACAAACAACATACTTTTTGGGGAAGAATATTAACAGACAACACACTTTTTGTGGAAGAATATTAACAGACAACATACCTTTTTCTGTTTCTGTATTTAATATAGCAAAATATTTCTCAGATGGGTCCCAATGTCCACCAATGTTGTACAGTTTACTATCTGGAGCATAGCCCATCGACACCTGCAATAACAAGACCAGGACGAAGCTGCTGTTTGAGTGCCATATGTTTCTTATGGTAAATGACGGTCACAACACTTCACTTTTCCATTTCGATCCCAACAGAAAGTAGGGCTGCAACAGCCACTCTCCACCCATGTTCTGACAAGAACAAAACATGTAAACCCTTATCCAAGCTAATTCCGAGCTGGCTGCCAAACCATCAAGATGGTTAAACAAGACCTGATATAACCAAAAAGGACTCAGTCTGACCAAATGCATTGAAAATTAAAACTCTGAAATAATTAATTTTTTACGATCGTCCTCAAAACAAACCCAATATGTGTGGTCCCCACAATGTGGAGGGATAGATTGCTGATCCTGTGAGCGACATCTGTGGGTGTCTTTTGCTCATGACAGGCCCAGTCAATCTGAAATGGTCACTGGAGGGAAGGGTGGGCGACCTTGGGAGAGGGAAGGCAAGTTCTACAGGTTTGGGAGTTGGTTAGGTTTAACAACCAAAACCAGAGGAAAGAATAATAGAGAAACTCTTCGTCTTCTTCTGCGTTCGTTCTCAATCTCTCGCTACCAAGCCTTATGCAGGTCTTCGCAAGTAGCAGGATGCAGTCCGGAGAACGGATTGCGTTGTGTCGCTAGCTTACAACTTGGCTGCGATATTTGCACCTTTCGGTTCGAATCATCCGTCTTCGGCGGCTGAGAAACTCTAACCACTGATCAATCTGATCTGTCAAGTTATGTCACTAAATGTCATGGGACCTTGTAATCTTCTTTCGAGTGTTATCTGTGTAGCCGTTGATATTTTCAATCCCTGCTTCTGTAGTGTTTCCTTTTTTAATCATTTTCTTGGTTTTCACCTTGCTCTGAAGCCCTGTTACAATAGTGCATAACATTTAAGTTTGGTAAAATTGTTGTCATATCACAATTCCTTCTGTCTGTCAATAAATGTCACGCATGATATTGTTTCCATGTTCTGTTAATTTTCTTTACTTCTGACTCTGTCTCTTCTAGCGACCATGACTCTGTCTCTTCTAGCGACCATGACCTCTGTGCCTCTTCTAGCGATCCTGACCTCTATGTCTGTTCTAGCGATCCTGACCTGCAACTAGAATGCTCTCTTTACTGAAGAGGTTGGCCGGCACAAGTTGTGGAGAAAATAAGTCACATCACAAAAAAGTGTACACAGAGATGGTCAGGCCAGTTTTGGAAAACGGCATGTCATTCTGGGACACAGCATACAAAACAAATACAGGCCACCTAAAAAAAGGTACAAATCACAGGCCTCCGACTAATCAGAGAGCATTGAAAAGTACTCATATCCAGGCAGTTGAAAAACACACCAAACTCTGACCCCTGCACAATGGACGAGAACAGAAGGTTCTTGTGCATAATGAGAAGTTGCGATGCATGCTAAACCATCCCATGAAAAGGACAAACTTCATGTACACATCCCAACAAATACAAAGCTGTCACAGAGACCTCCTCCCAGATAAAAACTCAGATGAAACAGTTAGACACCTACTCATTGAGTGCAAGGCGTTTGCGGACACGAGGAAAAGATTCTTACAAGCACTGCCGGCAATTGCCAACACACTGTACGGAGCAGTGAAATAAATGAAGACCTGAAGAATGGCATTGGGCTGCCAAGAGCAGGCTTGCTCAGCAGCTATGGAATAACAACAACAACATATGTCATTAGATGACATGGTAGGACAATTTTGTTGTCATGCTTCATATGTGAAAAAAAACAACCCCACTCACCAACTCGATTAATTGCATGTCACTGTGCTGTACATTCCTTCCTGGTGAGATCAGGAGACCAAAACACCTGCAAGAGAGATCAAATGTTTCTGGTGAGATCAGGAGACCAAAACACCTGCAAGAGAGATCAAATGTTTCTGGTGAGATCAGGAGACCAAAACACCTGCAAGAGAGATCAAATTTTTCTGGTGAGATCAGGAGACCAAAACACCTGCAAGAGAGATCAAATGTTTCTGGTGAGATCAGGAGACTAAAACACCTGCAAGAGAGATCAAATGTTTCTGGTGAGATCAGGAGACCAAAACACCTGCAAGAGAGATCAAATGTTTCTGGTGAAATCAGGAGACCAAAACAACTGCAAGAGAGATCAAATGTTTCTGGTGAGATCAGGAGACCAAAACACCTGCAAGAGAGATCAACTGTTTCTGGTAAGATCAGGAGACCAAAACACCTGTAAGAGAAATCAAATGTTTCTGGTGAGATCAGGAGACCAAAACACCTACAAGAGAGATCAAATGTTTCTGGTGAGATCAGGAGACCAAAACACCTACAAGAAAGACCAAATGTTTTTGATAAGATCAGGAGACCAAAACACCTGCAAAAGAGATCAAATGTTTCTGGTGAGATCAGGAGACCAAAACACCTACAAGAAAGACCAAATGTTTTTGGTAAGATCAGGAGACCAAAACACCTACAAGAAAGACCAAATGTTTCTGGTAAGATCAGGAGACCAAAACACCTACAAGAAAGACCAAATGTTTCTGGTAAGATCAGGAGACCAAAACACCTACAAGAAAGACCAAATGTTTTTGGTAAGATCAGGAGACCAAAACACCTACAAGAAAGACCAAATGTTTTTGGTAAGATCAAGTGACCAAAACACCTACAAGAAAGACCAAATGTTTCTGGTGAGATCAGGAGACCAAAACACCTACAAGAGAGATCAAATGTTTCTGGTAAGATCAGGAGACCAAAACACCTACAAGAAAGACCAATTGTTTTTGGTAAGATCAGGAGACCAAAACACCTGCAAGAGAGATCAAATTTTTCTGGTGAGATCAGGAGACCAAAACACCTGCAAGAGAGATCAAATGTTTCTGGTAAGATCAGGAGACCAAAATTCCTACAAGACCAAATGTTTTTGGTAAGATCAGGAGACCAAAACACCTACAAGAAAGACCAAATGTTTCTGGTAAGATCAGGAGACCAAAACACCTACAAGAAAGACCAAATGTTTTTGGTAAGATCAGGAGACCAAAACACCTACAAGAAAGACCAAATGTTTTTGGTAAGATCAAGTGACCAAAACACCTACAAGAAAGACCAAATGTTTCTGGTGAGATCAGGAGACCAAAACACCTACAAGAGAGATCAAATGTTTCTGGTAAGATCAGGAGACCAAAACACCTACAAGAAAGACCAATTGTTTTTGGTAAGATCAGGAGACCAAAACACCTGCAAGAGAGATCAAATTTTTCTGGTGAGATCAGGAGACTAAAACACCTGCAAGAGAGATCAAATGTTTCTGGTAAGATCAGGAGACCAAAATTCCTACAAGACCAAATGTTTTTGGTAAGATCAGGAGACCAAAACACCTACAAGAAAGACCAAATGTTTTTGGTAAGATCAGGAGACCAAAACACCTGCAAGAGAGATCAAATGTTTCTGGTGAAATCAGGAGACCAAAACACCAGCAAGAGAGATCAACTGTTTCTGGTGAGATCAGGAGACCAAAACACCTGCAAGAGAGATCACATTTTTCTGGTGAGATCAGGAGACCAATACACCTGCAAGAGAGATCAAATGCTTCTGGTGAGATCAGACCAAAACACCTGCAAGAGAGATCCAATTTTTCTGGTGAGATCAGGAGACCAAAACACCTGCAAGAGAGATCAAATGTTTCTGGTAAGATCAGGAGACCAAAACACCTACAAGAAAGCCCAAATGTTTTTGGTAAGATCAGGAGACCAAAACACCTACAAGAGAGATCAAATGTTTCTGGTAAGATCAGGAGACCAAAACACCTACAAGAAAGACCAAATGTTTTTGGTAAGATCAGGAGACCAAAACACCTACAAGAAAGACCAAATGTTTCTGGTAAGATCAGGAGACCAAAACACCTACAAGAAAGACCAAATGTTTCTGGTAAGATCAGGAGACCAAAACACCTGCAAGAGAGACAGAATCTTTCTGGTGAGATCAGGAGACCAAAACACCTGCAAGAGAGACATAATCTTTCTGGTGAGATCAGGAGACCAAAACACCTGCAAGAGAGACAGAATCTTTCTGGTGAGATCAGGAGACCAAAACACCTGCAAGAGAGACAGAATCTTTCTGGTGAGATCAGGAGACCAGAACACCTGCAAGAGAGACAGAATCTTTCTGGTGAGATCAGTAGACCAGAACACCTGCAAGAGAGACAGAATCTTTCTGGTGAGATCAGGAGACCAGAACACCTGCAAGAGAGACAGAATCTTTCTGGTGAGATCAGGAGACCAGAACACCCGCAAGAGAGACAGAATCTTTCTGGTGAGATCAGGAGACCAGAACACCTGCAAGAGAGACAGAATCTTTCTGGTGAGATCAGGAGACCAGAACACCCGCAAGAGAGACAGAATCTTTCTGGTGAGATCAGGAGACCAGAACACCTGCAAGAGAGACATAATCTTTCTGGTGAGATCAGGAGACCAGAACACCTGCAAGAGAGACAGAATCTTTCTGGTGAGATCAGGAGACCAGAACACCTGCAAGAGAGACAGAATCTTTCTGGTGAGATCAGGAGACCAGAACACCTGCAAGAGAGACAGAATCTTTCTGGTGAGATCAGGAGACCAGAACACCTGCAAGAGAGACAGAATCTTTCTGGCTATTGAAAAGCCTTACCCTCCTGACTGGTGCAATGCTAGACTTCTCAGCAGGCTCACCACTATGGGGATCACAATGTTGATCCCATCTTGTAAGCAAGGCTGTTGTAATACAGCCCATCTTCAGGTGTACATTGTAAATGTAAGGTGGAAGTCTTGGGTAGTTTGTTTCACCTAACCTTGACATTAGCTATCGCACCTCCTAAATGCTGTCATAGCCAGGAGTGGAAATGAGGAAAAGTTCTGTATTCCATCAAAATGCTTCCAAGACATACTCAAACCCACTTCTTACAGCAAGCGTCGAGCTCATGGAATTCGTATGGTGTCACTGTTCTCGTTAACAGGACAGGAGTGAGGTTCGAGTACCTTGATTGATTCACTTGAAGTGAAGCATAGAGCCCCTATTATAGCTGACCCCTTTACAAGAAACCTGAATATCCGCATTTGCTGTGGAAGTTTTAACAGCAATGGTTTTACACTGATTTGGTTGCTAGACTAACGCACAACCCTCTTAGAGTCGCCTGTTACAACATGCTTGGAAGGTTACATTGGTCGCTTTATTTTCAATCAAGGTACCACTCAGGTGAATGGTCCAGTCAAGTGCCATCACCACAGTTAAGGTCTGCTACAATGAATCCTAACTCTTGTCTTGATAGTACAATCTGCCAGTGTTGTTTGTTAATATTCTTCTACAAAAGGTATGTTGTTTGTTAATATTCTTCTACAAAAGGTATGTTGTCTGTTAATATTCTTGTACAAAAGGTATGGTGTTTGTTAATATTCTTCTACAAAAGGTATGTTGTCTGTTAATATTCTTGTACAAAAGGTATGTTGTTTGTTAATATTCTTCTACAAAAGGTATGTTGTCTGTTAATATTCTTCTACAAAAGGTATGTTGTCTGTTAATATTCTTGTACAAAAGGTATGTTGTCTGTTAATATTCTTCACTGTCAATCTTTTGATGTTATCGTCTCATGGTATTTACCTCTGGCCTGTTTGTTCTCTACATTTTCTTCCAGTATTGTTTTCAGCTAAGTGTTGTCTTTGAATTGACCATCCCGAAAACAGAAGGTTCTGGGTTGGTGAGGTGTAACAAATATTTATAGGTATGGTGAGAAATTGCACTGAGGTGTAACAAATATTTATAGGTATGGTGAGATATTGCACTGAGGTGTAACAAATATTTATAGGTATGGTGAGATATTGCACTGAGGTGTAACAAATATTTATAGGTATGGTGAGATATTGCACTGAGGTGTAACAAATATTTATAGGTATGGTGAGATATTGCACTGAGGTGTAACAAATATTTATAGGTATGGTGAGATATTGCACTGAGGTGTAAGAAATATTTATAGGTATGGTGAGATATTGCACTGAGGTGTAAGAAATATTTATAGGTATGGTGAGATATTGCACTGAGGTGTAACAAATATTTATAGGTATGGTGAGATATTGCACTGAGGTGTAACAAATATTTATAGGTATGGTGAGATATTGCACTAAGTCAGTTCAGTTCATCCTGTGACCTCTTGAGATCGTTGGGGCACCTAGTTTTAGTTATCGGTTGATTTCCGTCAGTCCCAGGAGGTGGGGGGGGGGGGGGGGGGGGGGGGGTTATTGTTTTTTCTGGCTCACCACAGCACTCGTGATTGTATAGTTCTGAACAATACTTCGTCCAGCGTGTCATTATCTCTTGATCTTCTGTAAGACATTTCCCAGTCTTATCCTGTATTGTCATACTGAGACCTCGTATAGGCTTCACTAGATCTTTGACAATCGTATAAAAAGTCTGCACTAAGACAAAGACAGAAACTAAATAAATCTATGTTACAATCTGAAAGGTCTTCATCAGGGAGAACTAACAAAAATTTGAGCTAACAAATCACAGAGGCTGGAATGAAATAGAGATAATCGTTTTATTCTTCAACGTTACTCCTGAAAAGGACTCTTTGTTATAGTTTAAATGTAGGGTGCAATATCTTTACATTTCGGCCCAACACATCTGATTTCAGCTTGCTTTTTGTTCTAGTACCAGGTTTGCCTTCCCACTGGGGTCCCTATCCCTTGGCCAGACTACACTAGTGCAGCCTGTTTCCAGGCCCATCATGTGGAGGTGCTGGATATGGTCAGCTCATGCACTTCTCAAATAGGGTCTTAAGTCAGCTATGGTTGGCTGACCCTGATGCAAGCAGTCAGCTATGGTTGGCTGACCCTGATGCAAGCAGTCAACTATGGTTGGCTGACCCTGATGCAAGCAGTCAGCTATGGTTTGCCGACCCTGATGCAAATAGCCAGCTGTGATTTGCTGACCTTGATGCAAGCAAGCAGCTCTGGTTCACTGACCCTGATGCAAGCGACCAGCTCTGGTTCACTGACCCTGATGTAAGCAGCCAGCTATGGTTCGCTGACCCTAATGTGAGCAGTCAGCTATGGTTCACTGGCCCTGATGTGAGCAGCCAGATATTGTTCCCTGAACCTGATGCAAGCAGCCAACTATAGTTCGCTGACCCTGAAGCAAGCACCCAGCTATGGTTCACTGGCTCTGATGCAAATTGCAGTTGAACAGTAAAATACAGTATAATATTGTTTTACTCACCAAAATATCTTTTAAAATTTGACAAATAAAAAGATAAAAATATGACCCCTGACCTTTCAATCCGGATTTCATGTGGTCCTGCCTGCTGCACAGAAATGATCAGACGCTTCTCTGTGTTAACTCTAAACTTAAACACATCCTTGTCCTTTGGGCAAGCAGAGTAACTGCCCTTGCTATCATCTTCACGGAAGTCGAGAGAGACAGAAAAGGTGAAGTCCAGTTCTGCATTGGATATTATGCTGGGTGACTTCTCTGGTTTTGGAACTCGTCTAAATGTGTTGGCAAAACAGTATAATATTTTGGGTACCTGTGGATACAATACAAAACACGGTAACCATGTTTTTAATGTAATTAGTTGCTTCCCTTCTACCCTGGGGTGTAGAGGTTTGCTAGAGGGAACACCAGACTCTAAAGGGAACACATGACTATTCTATCAGGGGTATAGAGGTTTGCTAGAGGGAACACATGACTATTCTATCAGGGGTATAGAGGTTTGCTAGAGGGAACACATGACTATTCTATCAGCTGTCTTCTACCCTGGGGTGTAGAGGTTTGTTAGAGGGAACACATGACTATTGTATCAGCTGTCTTCTACCCTGGGGTGTAGAGGTTTGTTAGAGGGAACACATGACTATTGTATCAGCTGTCTTCTACCCTGGGGTGTAGAGGTTTCTTAGAGGGAACACATGACTATTTTATCAGCTGTCTTCTACCCTGGAGTGTAGAGGTTTGTTAGAGGGAACACATGACTATTTTATCAGCTGTCTTTTACCATGGGGTGTAGAGGTTTGTTAGAGGGAACACATGACTATTTTATCAGCTGTCTTTTACCATGGGGTGTAGAGGTTTGTTAGAGGGAACACATGACTATTGTATCAGCTGTCTTCTACCCTGGGGTGTAGAGGTTTGTTAGAGGGAACACATGACTATTTTATCAGCTGTCTTCTACTTGACTGAGCTGCATTATGCATTCAGCCGCCCCATCTGCGCTGCGTATGTGGATCTAAATGCTGCTTTTGATTCGGTCAATAGATCTACTTTGCAAGGCATCGGCACTCCTGCCCACTGCTGAACCTGATAAGGGAGCTACATAAGGACACCGGCGCCAGAATTTGACTGGGTGGCACTCCTTCTGTCAGATTCCCCACTACTTCGAGTGTCAAACAAGGATGGGTTCTTGTCCCCAACTTTTTCTGCTGAGCCGCCGACTGACTTCTTGACTGCCCAAGTGTCCACCAAGAAGGTATAGCTATTGATCAGTCAATCTTGACTGATCTCTCAGTCAATCTTGACGAATCTCATTTACATCAATGACATTGTTCTATTCAGCCCAGACAGCTCTGTCCTGTAGCACTCTTTGGAAATCATAAACAGCGAAACGCCCCCCTTAGGCCTGTCTATATCCTGGACCAAGTCCAAATTTAAGAATCTCATAGATTCTTGAGACTGGAGGTCTGCCACATGCGCAACACACAGTGTATCCTGGGCAAATCAAAACACCGAGAAAAGTGAAGAAAGGTTGTTGGGTTAAACAACAAGAAAAGTGATGAAAGGTTGTTGGGTCAAACACCAAGAAAAGTGAAGAAAGGTTGTTGGACCAAACACTGAGAAAAGTGAAGAAAGGTTGTTGGACCAAACACCAAGAAAAGTGAAGAAAAGTTTTTGGGTGAAACACCAAGAAAAGTGAAGAAAGGTTGTTGGGTTAAACAACAAGAAAAGTGATGAAAGGTTGTTGGGTCAAACACCAAGAAAAGTGAAGAAAGGTTGTTGGACCAAACACTGAGAAAAGTGAAGAAAGGTTGTTGGACCAAACACCAAGAAAAGTGAAGAAAAGTTTTTGGGTGAAACACCAAGAAAAGTGAAGAAAGGTTGTTGGGTTAAACAACAAGAAAAGTGATGAAAGGTTGTTGGGTCAAAAATGAATACTTACAGCTTCAGGAATATCACAGCGGAATACATGGCACTGGAAAATGGAATTATCGGCAGTTTCACCATGGCTACACGTGAACGCAAAACATTGGCGTTCAGAAGTCTCATTGGGCCCTCGAGCACAGAAAAGTATGCGGTGTATGCGAAAGCTAGCGATGTCAGTATTGGTGGAAGGTTCTAGAAGCCTGGAATGATAAAATTATTGAAAATCATTATATCCTCACCATCATAAAAACCTGTCAGCTCAATGTGGAGTACATGCTCAATGTGGAGTACATGTCTTCAACAACTACATGCTGAATCCTCCTGTCCTGTGTTATCAGTACCAGGTCCTTTTTTGTCTTCTTTATCGATTGTATGCTATACTGCATGGAGACTTCCCTTATCAAAAACAGATTAGTCAGTGATGGTGACTCTTCATGGTTTTATGTCAGGGACACTAACTCTTCATTTGAAGTTAGAGATACTGACGCCTTACGTTTCTAAGTCAGTGACAATGACCTCTTATATTTTGGGTCAGTAATGCGGACTCAAGTTTTAAGTCAGTGATGCTGAATCCTTATGTTTTAAGTCAGTGTTGCTGACTCTTACCTCTACACCTCACGGTAGAAGAGGAGCGACTAAGTAAATTGCTGACTCTTTACGTTTTAAGTCAGTGATGCTGACTCCTTAAGTTTTAAATCAATGATGCTGATTCATTACGTTTTAAGTAAATCTTGTGGACTCCTTAAGTTTTAAGTCAGTGATTCTGACTCCTTACTTTATTGTGGTGTTGATTCCTTATGATTTCTCTGCACTGCAGCATTAGACAACTTTGACAGACTACCAGGCCTGTGTGTTAGGTGGACCTAAAAGGAGCAGGCCCAAAGATGCAGTAGTGAATGGGCTGACAACAGTCAGCGACCCATTTCTGCTTGTGTCAGGGAACCTCAATTGATCAGGATACTATTTTCGTTCCAAGTGACGGCCCTGGAAACAGGCTGCACTGCTGTAGTCTGGCTAAGATAATGATTGCAGTGGGAAGGCAAATACAGCACCCAAAAAGAGCCAACAAAAATCAGATGTGTCAGGCCAAAAGGTGCAGATATCATAGCCTTGCTGTAAACTACGACACAACGTCTTTTTTAGGACGAGCCCCAAAGAAGAAACAAGGAGCACACAGAATAATAACACTATAACCTACCAGGCATGAAGGGTTGTACATAAGGCCAGCTACCCCATCTTGTAGAAGGTTTAAGCTACAAGAAGAAAGAAAAAACCTCTAGACCTCATAGTAGAAGAGAAGCAACTAAGTCAAGTCAGCATTGAGAAACCACAAGAAAAAGAAAAGAACACCTCTTTGCCCCAAAGCAGAAAAAGTATTTTAAAAATATACAGATTTGAATATTTATACCAACTCTTTGCTACCAATGTCAGACTTTGTTCTTATCCATGGCAGAGGATAGGAAAGTTACAATGTATGAAAAAAAAAAAAAATCTTAAAAAGGTCATAAAAATGTGGATTGATGACATAAATATTGTGAAAACTGCTCCTTGTACTAAATACATAGCAGACAGAAAATAAGATGGTTTGAGGATCTCACGAGAGTACAGTCTGATCAACTACCACTGTGTGCCTACAACAACAGAAGATCTGACTACAAGACACAAGGAAGACCATATAGCAGATGGAAGGATAAATTATAACATAAAACCTACAACAGTGACTTACAATGAACGATGCAACACCAAGAGAGGAAACTTCAGCTCCCCGCGACGCATCATGGCACAAGTGGACAGAAATGTCAGCAATTATAGACTTTCATAAGTAGGCACTTGTGATTGCTCAATAGAAGCAATGAGTTGGTGTAATAAGAACACTAACGTGGAACTGCTGGAAAGACAACAGTAGAACATGAGGTGAGTAGTTGTTCTGGTACTGGATAGATCACAAATTCAGAAAACCAGCTGATAGGATTACAAAACAGTCTCTGTTCTGGAATCCCCAGGGTAAAAAAAATGGAGGGGGACTGAACACACACGGAGAAGGAGCTCAAGGTAAATGTAAAGGGGGATATCTTCTTCTTCTTTTGTTCTCAATCCCTCGCTATCAAGCCCTGAAAAGTGCTTTACAAGTAGCAAGATGTTGTCCGAAGAACAGAAGGTGCTGTGTCGTAGTTTATAGTTTGACTGTGATATTTTCACCTTTCAGTCCGACACAACAGAATTCAGCAGGCATTTTTGAGTGCCGAATTAGCCTTCCTTCTTCGATCCCTTCTCATTGACCAGTCTGCTCTGTTGCAGCCTGTTATCCAGTATCACCGTTAACGGAGGATATGAAAGACATGAAAAGAGCTGAAACAGGTCGTTCAAAACAGGAGAACGAGTGTATTTTCTGAAGTACTTCACAGGGAGCTAAAAAGCTTTTGTTGAATGATGATTCATTGCATCATGTATTTGGTGTTTTTAAAACTTACGTTCAAACCAGTTAACGAGCTTGTCTGGGTGTTTAATGTTAAGTGTTGGTAAGATTGATGGGGAAAGGCGGGAGCGTGTGGTTGGCAAGAGAGAAATAGGTGGGGGAGCAAAGCACACACATTATTACATATAAATAAGTCTTGTCAAATGAAGGATATAATCAATTCCCTAACCGTACCTAAACATAAACCTGAAAAATACCACATTAAAAAATCTACATAAAAACCCCACCCTAAAAAACACACACACAAAAAACTCTTTAAAACAAAAATGTTAAAAAAACAAAAACCTGTAGAAAATAAACACTAAAAAATGAAAAAAACCAAAATAGTGAAAAAAAACTCTCCATTAAAAAAAAAAATTAAATTATAAAATTCCATACAAAGCCTGAAAATTCACATGAAAAACCTTCCCATGAATGAACAGCCATGTCTACTGACCTACAGTTACCAACATGATAGAACAGCCATGTCTACTGACCTACAGTTACCAACATGATAGAACAGCCATGTCTACTCACCTACAGTTACAAACATGATAGAACAGCCATGTCTACTCACCTACAGTTACCAACATGATAGAACAGCCATGTCTACTCACCTACAGTTACCAACATGATAAAACAGCCATGTCTACTCACCTACAGTTACCAACATGATAGAACAGCCATGTCTACTCACCTACAGTTACCAACATGATAGAACAGCCATGTCTACTCAATAGAACAACCATGTCTACTCACCTACAGTTACTAACATGAAAGAACTGCCAAGTCAACTCACCTACAGTTACCAACATGAAAGAACAACCAAGTCCACTCACCTACAGTTACCAACATGAAAGAACAGCCAAGTCCGCTCACCTACAGCTACAAACATGAAAGAACAGCCAAGTCCAATCACCTACAGTTACCAGCATGAAAGAACGGCCAAGCCCAATCACCTACAGTTACCAACATGAAAGAACAACCAAGTCCACTCACGTACAGTTACCAACATGAAAGAACAGTCATGTCTACTCAATAGAACAGCCAAGTCCACTCACCTACAGTTACCAACATGAAAGAACAACCAAGTCCACTCACGTACAGTTACCAACATGAAAGAACAGTCATGTCTACTCAATAGAACAGCCAAGTCTACTCACCTACAGTTACCAACATGAAAGAACAGCCAAGTGCACTCACCTACAGTTACCAACATGAAAGAACAGCCAAGTCTACTCACCTTCAGTTACCAACATGAAAGAACAGCCAAGTGCACTCACCTACAGTTACCAACATGAAAGAACAGCCAAGTCCACTCACCTACAGTTACCAACATGAAAGACTAACCCCCCCCCCCCCTCCCCCCCCGACAATATAATGTCTACATCTGCAATGTTGCCTCTTGTATAAACTTCAGTCTTTTGTAGCTCACATAGGGTCCACAAAAACCCCACTTAAAACTGACACTGAATGTATTGGGTTCAATCACAAGTTGGACACGCTCCAGTCTACACAGCTGTAAAGAGGTACTTGACTTACTGTAAGGAAAGGTAAGGTAGTGAGGAAGACAACTGGTCACAACACATCTAACAAAAAGTTGAGAACTAGTTTTTTTTTTTTTGTCCATCATTTTCAAAGAGGACCACATTGTCATCTCTCAATCCTAGAGTGGGTTCAAAGATGGCCGATCAAACCAATCCAAACCTGAAAGCATCTATCACACTAAGGGCAGAGAAGCACTGTCTGGCCATCAGACGGGGCAATTCTTCTCCTGCATTTCATGTCGCTCGTTTCCGTGACCCTATCCGCTCCATATGTGCCTTGCCAGAAGAGATTTTACTACGCCAGACAGAGCAATCAGCAGCAATGTTTTCCCAACCATCAGGGTCAATGTCGCAGTTCTTCAGTGAGGCTTTCAGAGTGTCTTTGAAACGTTTTATTTGGCCACCGTGAGCTCACTTGCCTGACTCAAGCTCACCATAGAATATTTTGTCTTTACTGAGACCTACTATAATGAAATCCCTAACACTTCATCCCTGATGGCAGTCTCTGCTATGGGCAATTTTTCCTTATTGATTGATTGATCTGTCTGCTCCAAGTGAAGCATAGTGCCACCACTATAGCTGGTCTATTTACAGGAAGCCTGAATCCTACAACCATCTGTAATGGCAGTTTTGACAGCAATGGTTTTACATAATGAGACTGCTAGCCACACGAGCAACCCATCTTTATCTGCCTTTTACAAATTGCCTGGAAGGTTACAGTGGTGCTATTCTTTTCAAATCCAAACACCACTTGAGGAAAATTTGTACATAAAAAACAAATTTTCAAGAAGAGAGCATAAGAAGAGGGTAGGAGGGTTTGGAAATGAAAAATATGCATACCATACAAGCTCTTCACTTCCACTGTGGAGCCAACAAAAGAGAAAATTAAAGCATTGTCATTCATACCATCATTATACCATCTTGGATGCTGATCAGAAAGCAGTTGAAGAAGTCAGTGATCATCATACTTGATCGTGGCCTTTCGGGTAACAAACTCCCTCCACTTCATTCAGTGTGTGGCCATCATTGTTCGTCACTTTTATTTTTGGATTATTTGGATCTTTGAGACTAATTTCTATCGTTATAACCAGAGTTACGGAGGTTTGACTTAAGATTGCTCGACTTACGGCACTTCCACTTATGCTTGCTGCTTGCTCGACTTAAGGCACTTCCACTTATGCTTGCTCATCTTACGGCACTTCCACTTATGCTTGCTTGACTTAAGGCACTTCCACTTATGCTTGCTCATCTTACGGCACTTCCACTTATGCTTGCTCATCTTACGGTACTTCCACTTATGCTTGCTCGACTTAAGGCACTTCCACTTATGCTTGCTCGACTTACAGCACTTCCACTTATGCTTGCTCGACTTAAGGCACTTCCACTTATGCTTGCTCGACTTAAGGCACTTCCACTTATGCTTGCTCGACTTACAGCACTTCCACTTATGCTTGCTCGTCTTAAGGCACTTCCACTTATGCTTGCTGCTTGCTCGACTTAAGGCACTTCCACTTATGCTTGCTCATCTTACGGCACTTCCACTTATGCTTGCTGCTTGCTCGACTTAAGGCACTTCCACTTATGCTTGCTCGACTTACAGCACTTCCACTTATGCTTGCTCGACTTAAGGCACTTCCACTTATGCTTGCTCGTCTTACGGCACTTCCACTTATGCTTGCTCGACTTACGGCACTTCCACTTATGCTTGCTCGACTTACAGCACTTCCACTTATGCTTGCTCGACTTAAGGCACTTCCACTTATGCTTGCTCGACTTACGGCACTTCCACTTATGCTTGCTCGACTTACAGCACTTCCACTTATGCTTGCTCGACTTAAGGCACTTATGCTTGCTCGACTTAAGGCACTTCCACTTATGCTTGCTCGTCTTACGGCACTTCCACTTATGCTTGCTCATCTTACGGCCCTTCCACTTATGCTTGCTCGACTTACAGCACTTCCACTTATGCTTGCTCGACTTAAGGCACTTCCACTTATGCTTGCTCGACTTAAGGCACTTCCACTTATGCTTGCTCGTCTTACGGCACTTCCACTTATGCTTGCTCGTCTTACAGCACTTCCACTTATGCTTGCTCGTCTTACGGCACTTCCACTTATGCTTGCTCGTCTTACGGCACTTCCACTTATGCTTGCTCGTCTTACGGCACTTCCACTTATGCTGTCATGACTACAATGTTATTCACTTGTAAATATGCCTCAAACTTGAGGTACTTGTTTCATAAATAAGACCCATTAGAGAGAAAATGCTACTGCTTCTATTGGCATGTTAATTACTATATGTACTGGTGTCGCTGTTGTGAGTTTTTTTTTCTCTTCTCATCTGCCTTTCTTCCTGAGGTGGTACCCGTTGTACTGTGTTTTTGTGGCCTAGTGCAAGACTTTAGCACTTCTTCTCCTTGTTCGCCATACTTTTTCTTGTTACATCTACACGTGAAGTGCAGTTCTCTGGAAAAATGTTGCTGTATTGGCGAGTTCTTCATGGCTTCCAAACAGCTTTGTGTGGATATTCGTCACTGTGGACCAGTGCTCAGTACACAATTGGCTAGGTATATAACAGTCTTGCAGGATTTGTTCGGATGTCTGTGCTGCCTGCCCGCACATACACATTGGTTAAGCACTTATTTTAAAATAGGTTCCCACCCCATTGTGGTACAACCTTGCCGGTTCATAAATCCAAACACATGAAGGTCATGCTTGTGAGCTATGCCACTAATCACTATGCCATACTGCCTCACCTGTCACTATTCTATACTGCCTCACCTGTCACTATTCTATACTGCCTCACCTGTCACTATTCTATACTGCCTCACCTGTCACTATTCTATACTGCCTCACCTGTCACTATTCTATACTGCCTCACCTGTCACTATTCTATACTGCCTCACCTGTCATTATGCTATACTGCCTCACCTGTCATTATTCTATACTGCCTCACCTGTCATTATGCTATACTGCCTCACCTGTCCCTATTCTATACTGCCTCACCTGTCACTATTCTATACTGCCTCACCTGTCATGATTCTATACTGCCTGACCTGTCATTATGCTATACTGCCTCACCTGTCACTATTCTATACTGCTTCACCTGTCAGTGTGTTTTATTTACTTAGTTGTGCATATATATGATGACTGCAACATATTACCACACATCATTAAATGAAAAAGGGCAGCATTTCCAGGCGACAACAATTTTTGAGTTACGGCTGTGACCTGTAAACTAACTTGTTGTAAGTACGGGATATATCTGTATATGGTCAATGCCCTGTGAGTGTGTTTTATCCATCTCAACAATCCCTTCTTCTTCTTCTTCTGCGTTCGCTCTCAATCTCCCTCTACCAAATCCTGAACAGGGCTTTACAAGTAGCAGGATGTAGTCCAAAGAATGGAATGTGTTGTGTTGCTAGTTTACAGCTTGGCTGTGATATTTGCACCTTTCGGTCCAACACTCCCTTAATTTCCAGCTGTATTGGATGCTGTTGCTGTGTTTTTTGCCCCAGAACTGTCATTGAGTAATCTATGAAAGGAACTAAGATGAACGAGCAGAAGTGTGTACGACCAGCAAACTACAGAACCAGCAACATCCACACACTTTGTCATTTCTTGAAAAAGACTGATTTTCCTTACTTACTTGACAGCCTATCTTAGGCTTCTCTCATTACCACCTACAAATAACCACAGCTATTTTCATTATAAATTTGATAGCATGTTTTAGGTTTCTTTTATTACCATTCAGTTTATCGCTCAACCGGGTTTGATTGAGAGGGACATGTTGTCACTAAGCTCTCCATTATGGAATTGACACAACTTGTTTGTTTCAAGTTTTTAATTTCTTGAACATGTGGTGTCTGATGCTGCAGTGGCCACACAAGCTAATAATAGCTGTAGGTCAGGAAAGTTTTCCACTACATATTTACATGTCAGGCTCGTTATAATATAGGATGCTAAACTAAGGTACACAGATGTGGCACTCAGAATTCTTACCTGACAATCCCTTCTGAGGTTGCTGGCACAGACAGAGCCACAGGTATCGACATCTGGCTTTGTTGATTGAGGATGGCCATATTGCGGTAGATTTCCACTTCACTGCGGGGTGCATTCACCATAGCGCATCCTAAGTAGGTCACACCATTGAAAACAGTGCAATCTCCTGATGGTATGATGGGCAAGGACATGGCGCGACCTCGGTCTGATGATAACAAAATGTACAAAAGCCACATTTAAATAGAGGAATATTAAAAAAGGTGGTTAGTTTAGACAATTTATCAGCACACCAAAAAAGTTATTGTAGAAGCAATGTTAAAAATCAATCAATGAAGGCTGCTATAATACAGAGTTAGGTGCTCATAAACAAAAGTGTAAAAAGCTGGAAGTTCAAATCTCACAAGTTTGAAGTGTCAGCAGATTTAAAGGTAGATGAGGTAGGGTACCTAGACCTATTGGAGACAAACAATGAACTCTGAGGTTCCTTGCACACATTGTGTACAAAAAAGAACCCTCTGCAGTTCAAAATCATAAAGAACATTCAAAATCATAAAGAACAGACTGTTTAGCAGCGGTCCAGACAAAGTCCTAAAGATAATTCAATTCCTATCCAATAGTGCCCTGCGTGCTGGACAAAAATAGATGGCTCCTCCATTGTGCAAAAGACAATTCCCCTGTTTGTCTTTATTGCATATGTACAAAAATACCTCTACATACCAAGAGGTAGAAAAGTAGTGGCCGAGAGAGTGAAAGAGAAAAACATTAATGTAAAATCAGTCCTACAGGGCAATAGATGTAGCAGTGAATGAGCTCACAGCAGCCAGCCTCATGGCTGGTTGCTTGCATCGGGGTCAGTGACCTATAACTGGCTGCTTGCATAACGGTCAGTAACCTATAACTGACCAAGATCCTATTCTGCCTCCAAGATGTCCCTGGAAACAAACTGCAACCATGCAGCCTGGATAAGAGAATAGGGATACAAGAGGCATGGAAAAAATGCCTTGTTGAAACTAGACATGTCGGGGCCAAAAGGCACAGAAATCACAACCTCCTTGCAAACTACAACACAACATCCTTTTCAGAACGAATGTTGGGGATCAAGATGCTGAGCAGCGCATGAGCTGCAGTGGTCAGCGACTCGTAGCTGACTGCTAGCGTCAGGGCCAGCGAACCAAAGCTGCCAAGACCCTTCTACACCTCCACTTGGTGATCCTGGATAACAGGCTGCAGCAGGGCAGACTGGCTACGGAGAAGGGATCAAAGCGGGAATGCTAACCCGGTACTCAAAAAATGCTTGCTGAAGTCGGATGTGTTGGACCAAAAGGTGCAAATATCGCAGTCAAGCTGTAAACTACGACACAACGCATTCCGTTCTCTGGACTACATTCTGCTACTTAAACCCTTTCAGTATTTGGTAGTTGGAGATTGAGAATGAACGAAGCCAAGCCAAGCTAAGAACGAACGTTGAAGAAGAAATCAGTCCCACTATATGGGCGGAAACATAGTATGCAACTAAGACTACTACATCCCCAGGCTGTAGACCTGCAACGCTAATGTAAATTGGTCTGCTGTATAGCTTGAAAACATGACCTGTAACTAATAGTATCACTCAGGGAGAAGGACTAACGTCTCATCAGACAACGTATACTGGCCAAGACCCTCACCTCGGCTTCCTAGCAGCCCTTCCTGAAAACGGGCTGTTTTCATGGCAGCCTGGCTGACAAGGTCAGGGATTTACGTGATCCCCATAGTAGTGAGTGACACGCAGATGAAGCCAAGGATAGCACAACCACCTGGAGGACAACGGTTCACCTTCATCAGCAGGCTCGGGATGTGAGGAAAGCTACTGCAATCCCCCACTGAAGGTCCTTTTCAAGGCTCACAAAAGAGTAACCTAGTCATTATGGGCATTAGCAAACAACAACAACAACAACAACAATAGTATCACTCATATCCAGACTGCTCAATCCTGGTGCTGTTTGTTGTTGATGGTAAAAGTCAGTCCCATGGCGACAATTGATGTCGGGGATGAAGATAACTCTTCATGGACTAAGCCATAGCCTATGTGAGGTAGGGTGGCCAGTTCCCTTCCTTGCTTTTTATACCTTCCCAACTCATATGTCAGGTGCCAACTGGAGGAGCAGTCTTATCAGGAATGAACAACGCCCTGATTTTCATCTGACTGTCCGTGATTGCTAACCCTGACACGCTGTAATCCCAGTCTTAGCAAGTCAGCTCACTGTCGACTAGGATACATGCTCCATGAAATATAAACAAACATGACCAAGTATGATGCAGATACAAAATTTTGACAAAAACAAGAATGAAACCTACATTATGACCTAAAGGGCTTCATCAGGAACAACTGACAATTTAAATATGAGCTAACACATCACAAAAGAAGAGATGAATACATCAAAAAGAGATTATTAAAAGAAACAACCATAGTCCTTACTGGGATTTGAGAAAGCAAAGAGTAACCAGTATCAGATGAAGCATACAGATCAAGACCCACCTCACATCTTTGTTCGTGCTCCTGTAAATAGGCTGTCAAAGCAGTCTGGTCAATGAGGTAGAGATCAATACCGTAACCAATAGTGGTGAGTTAAGGAGCCTTGCCTTGCACTACAGCCAGGAGGACCTCAGTCCAACATCCCAAGTACACCTTGGAATGTAAGACTGTAACCCACTACCGAGGAAACGTCCTCAAGAGTTAACTCAACTCAGCACAAGTAACTTTGTACAACACCAACTATTGGGGTTAAGCTCGTGTCCTCTAGGATATGAGACCAGTTTCACAACCGCTCAACCACGCCTACCTCCCTATAAGTTAATACACATTTGTTATTGTTATTTTGTGACCTTAAGCTCACCTGAGTCAGTCTCAAAAGTGTCCTCATCAATGGAAGTATCTGGGTAGTTTTCCAATAGAGACCCAGAATTTAAGACATCCACTGATTGGCTGCTTGGTATCACATGTTCGCTTGACTCATCAACAAAATCAGTGCTATTCGACATCTTCAAGTCAATGGCGGTTGCGTTGGCGATTTCCTCACTGATGTCACTTACATCGGCTGCCACTTTAAGTTTTGGCTCTCCGTTGACTACGACAAACTCTTCGCTGGTTGACGAGGTGACTGAATCATGACTTATAGCATCTTCCATGGTGACCTTGACATACTTCATGTACCAAACTTTAGGTGACAATCATCTATTTTAAAATAAAAATTATAAATTGATGTAAATGATCGGAATGATGAAACAATGAAAAACTAAAATGAATTAATAGCCCAATATTATAAGTTAAACATAATTTATTTTATTTCTTATGGTTTCCTGTAAAAACACACTGGGGAAAAGAAGAACTTGGATGCCAAAGAACACCTGACAAACAACATAATACAGGTGACTCAGTGGTCTCAGGGTAAGGTGTCCGCCTCAGGTGCCGGAGCTCGCGGGTTTCAATCACGATGGAGACTGGCATTTTTCCCATGGATCTTCCGGTAAAGATTCCCCTGATCTCTGGGTAGTGACATTGGACACCCGTGTTCAGTGTCAAGCACGTTGAAAATCCCTTGGCAGTTAGAAATAAAAAAGAGTAGGCCTTATGGCCGCTGGCTGGACTTAAATAAAAAATATCTAGCTAAAAATCGACCCAAATTATTTGTACCTTTCCCCGCGTGGTTTGTTAAGAACAGCATAGATGGCACCTAACTGGCTGCGAGTCTACTTAGCTCTATAAAGTTTTGAGTCTATTGGGATGAACTCGCACATTGGTTAATGACCCTCCAAGAAACTGGTTGTATACAGACTCTGCAGTCTTCTAAATCAGTACAAAAGATGTTAAGTTATGATAATAAATATGAACACTGTATTAGCTAAAAAAAAACCACACATTCACAAAGGTTTAGGATCTCTATGTGTGCTATATTCTTTAATCGCTTTACATCCCAGCATAACCAGGATAGTAGATCAACACAAGATCTTCAAGATGTGAGGCATCTTTGAGAGGTCAAGGAGGGTACAAGAAGCAATGGTGTGCCAAAAGATTTACTAAAAGCTAAGTGTGTACAAGGAGATTTACTAAATGCCAAGAGATCCACAAATGTTTACTGAAGGCCAAGGGGGTAGAGATAGGTTTACTGGAGGCCAAGGGGGTACATAAAGTCAGGCCAAGTCGATATAGAAAAGTTGATTGAAAGCCAAGGGGTACAGAAAGGTTTATTAAAAGTCAAGGTAGCATGGGTGTATAAAAAAAAATATTTAAAGAAACTGATAGTACAGCCTTTATTTGTTTTATCCCACAACATAAACTTGTAAAATTCAACAATAATGTGCAAGCTATTCCCTGCCTAATCAACCAAAGTGTTTCATATGATGTTTATTTTGTTTGATATATAATATAACCGTTCAGTTTTATTGAGACCCGTCGCATATATGATTAGTGCCCCCTTGACTTCAACTATTGATTATCTCGTCATTAGATTAAGTGGCTTCTGAGAGGGATGTATGCATTACACAGACAAGAATAGGCTTACTGCCACTGCACTGACAGTATGTTTGTTATATGTGGCGGCTAACAGCGCTGCCTAACCACTCTGTGTGTGACAGTGATAAGAATAGTTCAACTGCCACAAGGAAAGTGTGTCGTAAGAAGCGACTGATGCTGCCAACCTCTCAAGAGCCAAAAAACAATTAACATGAGTGGCTTTAGAGAGGGCGAATGTGTGAGATAATAAGAGGCCCCCTGTCACACTGAGATAATACTATGAGAGTTCACTAACAGAACAGTCTAACCTAGAGAAGTTAGAAGACTATATGTTTAGCACAGATAAGAATAGGCTCACTGCTACACTGAAATAATACTGTGGAGGTGACTAACAGTGTGGGCTAACTCCTTTAACAGAATTTATGATCTGACATAGAGAAGAATAGGCCCACTGCTACCATGAGATAATGGTATGCGAGGTGACTAGCAGTGCGGACGAACCCCTCTAGAGTAAAAGAATTTGTATTTGACATAGACAAGAATAGGCTCACTGCCACACTGAGGTAGTACTGTGAGAGTTGACTAACAGGGCGGGCTAACACCTCTAAAAGAATTTTTGTTAAAAAATTGTTTTGTGTGCGTTCGCCTTATTTCTCTATTTCCTATTTTTATTTCCTCCTTTCTTTTCTAAAGGTTTGTTTCCCCAGGGTAACGGCCGGTACTGTCATAGAGAGCAAACCCAGCACCTTCGGATTGGGAGCCAAGTCACTTAACCACTAGCCCACGTAGCCCCTTGAATTTATGTTTTGACATAACCGAGAATAGGTTTAGAGTAAAAAATAAAATATACCAACAAAGATATAACTGGCACGGGAAGTGAGAAATGAAGCTTGCTGAATGTAGTAAAAGACATTGATTGAAAATGCCACTATACACATCATGATGATAAAGCACTAAGAATAATAAGAAAGTAGAGCATCAAATCCCCGATTTACTAAGAACAAAAATGTCAATAGCCAAAATATCTTTATTAAGGATGGATACAGGTTTGATCTTCAGATCATAAAAATTGTCTACGTGTGGTCTTTGCGACATGAAATTTATCTTCATGTAGCTATTGCGGCATCAACTTTATTTCTAAAGTGATCCTCAGACAATAAAATGTATCATCGACATGTGGTCCTTGGAGCAGCATTTATCTTCAACTGGTCCATGTGCCACCAAAATTTATCTTCAACTGGTCCATGTGCCATCATGTGACACCAAAATATATCTTCAACTTGAAACCACATACAGACCACGTACAGGGATCATTGGAGACAATGGAAATGTGGTTTTACAGAAGGATGCTGAAAGTTCCGCTGGCTGCAAAGAAATCTAATAATGTGGTACTTGAAAAGGCACAGACACAGCGACAGCTTATAGCAAAAACTAGAACTAGGCAGTCTTCCTTTTTCAGGCATGTCATGAGATGAAGTAAGTTGGAACACACAGTGACAATAGGCAGAATCGTTGAGGCAAAGAGAGAAAATAATGAACAGCTTGAAGGCATAACACGTGAGACGATCAACAGCGGAACTGATAAAGACACACATGAAAAGAGGAAATGGAGTCCCATGCTCGTCAACTGGCAGTGCACTTTATAATGATGATCCTTGGGACATTCAATTTACCATATCTTCATATGGCCGCCATCTGCGTTCTTTAAACTTGATTCTGCTGGTCTAAGTGTGAATTTAATCTTTTAATGTGTATATGTAAACCTTGTTTATTGTTTATTCTACATTGCAACAATAAAATTAGTGTAGTGCCATCAAGTTCCGTGGGTTATAAAATAACATGGGCCTAACACCATATTTCCTATGTGCCGCATGGCATGATGGGATCTTTACTTTTACTTTACTTACTAGAACACTTGCTTTTAATGACAAATGTATGGGGTACGAATCCCGTATTGGTACGCTCCAGTCGACCCAGCTGTAAATGGGTACCTAACATATGACTAGGGAAGTAAAATGCACAGAGGAAAAGAACTGGCTGCCCTGCCTCAAACAAGCTGTAAATTAGTATACATAAGTCTCTAACAACTTCATTCCCTGACAGTAGTGTAACTACTATGGGACAAACCTTTACTTGCTATACAAAATCCTCTAAAAACTTAATTTCCCAACAGTAGTGTAACTGCTATGAGACAAACCTTTACTTCTTATACAGAAGTCTCTAACAACTTCATTCCCTGACAGTAGTATGAGAAAAACCTTTACTTCTTATACAGAAGTCTCTAACAACTTCATTCCCCGACAGTAGTGTAACTACTATGGAACAAACGGTTACTTCTTATACAGAGGTCTCTAACAACTTCATTCCCTGACAGTAGTGCTACTGCTATGAGATAAACCTTTACTTACTTTACAATAAATCATTTAGTGATCACCAGCTGCAATTTCATGAGTAGGATGGTCTTAATCTTTGCCCAGTGACTCATTATAATATATTCAATAATGAGTCAGTGCTATTAATACAGGAAAATATTTATAGGTGACCTAGTAAAGCTAATAAAATGTTAGTTATTTATTGTCTTCATCTTTATAACTTTACTGTATACCTTTTACATCAGTACAGAGCACTTCATTTATTTTCTTGTTTGCTGATATTATTTTGTTTATCGCGTACATGTGTATCAGAGGTTCGCAAACCTGAGAAACGTGAACCTCTAGGAGGAATGAGAAGTCTGTCAGGAAAGATTTACTAAATGCAAAGAGGGAATGGATAGACTAACTAAAAGCAAGGAGGTTGTTGTTGAAGGAATGCCCACAATGGGTAGATTTAGCCTTTTTTGTGCGCCCTGAAAAGGATGTTTAGTGTCGGTATGTTGCAGCTTTCCTCACATTCCAAGGATGCTGATGAAGGTGAACTAGGGTGCCCCAAGTGGTTTTGCTATGCTTGGCTTCATCTGCATGTCGCTCACTACTATGGTGATCACGTCGATCCCTCACTCGTTAGCCAAGCTGCCGTGAAAACAGCCCGTTTCCAGGAAGGACTGCGGGGAAGTTGAGATGAAAATTTTGGCCAGTATATTTTACCTGACCCTGACTAGTATATCTGATCAGTATATTTTGCCTGACCATACGTTAGTCTTCCTTCCCAATAGCAAAGAGGTTCAGAATGATCTATTAAAAATCAAAGGGACATGGAAGACTTCTAAAAAGTCAATTGGGCATGGGATTGTTTATTTAAAACTAAGACAGTACATGAAGGTTTACTAAAAGTCTGATGGTTATGTAAAGGTTTGCTAAAAGTCTGATGGTTCTGTAAAAAAACAAAAAAAAACAAACAAACTGTCATACATTTTTCCCATTGCTGGGGTAGTCAAGGGGTTTTGAAGACTGAGGACTACAGATCGCTTCGCCCCTACTGTCGCCACGTCGTGTGCTGGCTATGTTTTTTTTTTCACCCCAAACAGAAAAACTACATATGCCATACCAGGGATTCGAACCGCTGCCCTCCTTGTCGGCAGGCAGGCCTCGAAACCATTCAGTCACTCAGTTATGTAAAGGTTTACTAAAAGTCTGATGGGTATGTAAAGGTTTGCTAAAAGTCTGATGGGTATGTAAAGATTTACTAAAAGTCAAAGGAGATATGTGAAAGGTTTAAAGTCATGAGGTTTAGAAGAAGACATTTAGACAAGCCCATGGTACAAGCTATGTTTATTTCAAACCACAATATAAATTAAAAACACTTACAATAATCTTCTTACTAAGCCCTGAAAAATCAACTAGAGGTGTTTCAAACTAAAAAACACTTTACAAGTCGCAGTTTGATTTGCATGCCATGGAAACAGAATGAAATGGGAATAAAGTTGAAAATCAAGGTAGTATACAAACAGAAGATGTGCTACAATAGTTTAGCATGAAACCATGAAACAGTGTTTCTTCCAGAAATAGTAATTTTATAGTTTAAAACAGGCTGACTAACTAGTGAGCAATCACTTTTAGCATATGGGGAAGAGCATATACTCATATTTTTCAGGAGCAAACTCTGAGGAAAAATCAGGAGCTGGTGTTCCTAAAGCAGTTCCCCTGGATCCATTAGCTACATGGAGAGGGTGGGACCTGCTGAATGGACAAAGGCTTGTTCTCCATAAAAAGATACCCAAGCTTGCGACCTGCGGTGCCGATACAACACATGCATCAGCAGTTAAACTGGGGTGTTGGAATGTTCATACCATGCTGACTGGACAGTCCGATAACCTGCTACGAACTAATATATGCCGATGATTCCTGAATGTTTTGTTATGAAGAGTCGACATCACTGCACTCCAGGTTGACCTATAAGAGTGCAGTCTTTTTTCAGCAAATGGAGAAGTGTGTTCACAGATGGTTTCTGTAGCTCCCTTGTTGTACATACTCCTTAAATGTCCTCCAAAGTGCCCCTCTATGCTCGACTCATATTTGATTCCAAGCTGCAATCTGAAGATTGCAGATTTATTAACTACAGTGTTATCCTGCATCAGATGACATTTGATTGTTTTAATATGTCTCCCATTTTAAAATCGAATGTTCACCACTGTAAGTGTGTTCAATGCCACCATATCAGCTCTCTCACTGCAGTGTCAACCCCAGCATGGTGAGATAGTAAATCATCACAATCCCTTGAAGATTTGAGACCCTGCTGTCTAACAATGAATTTAGAAAAAAAAAAAAGAGAATGCGATAATAATATGAGCGACTGGTTGGCTTAGCTTCAACCATATTAAACCGATACTATAGCAGATAATGGACGTCAAGTCCAGGGTTACCAACTTCAATAGCATGGTTATCTCAATAATGGTATATGGGTGTGAGGTTTGGAGTCTACGCAAATCAGACACATACAGCAGAAAGAACATTGGAGCGAAGAGTCCTAGATATTATCTCCCTAAGAGACCACATACGAAATACCTATATCCGCCACTTAACATAGTTGCAGGATGTAGTAAACTGCATCAATACGAAAGTAATAATAGCTGTCCATCGCAAGCAATGATGACAACAGCAGTCAGACATATTGCATTTTTTCTGTGCTTCGGAGGTCCGGCGTTCCTCAGCAATGAAGGTGCCTCTTGTAGTGGTTCTGCGTTCACATTGATGATGAAGCGTGTCAGAGATACTTTAAGGGAGTCTTTGAAACGCTTATTTTGGCCCCCGGCTTGACGCAGACCATCTTTCAGCTCACCATACATTAGTTGTTTTGGGATGCGGTTGTCTGGCATGCGCACAATGTGGCCGGCTCGCCTGATCTGGGTCTTCTGCAACAGTGTGTAGATACTCCGCATTTTTGCCTTCATGAGGATATCGGTGTCTGGTATCATATCCTGCCACTTTATTTTGAACAATCTATGGAGGCATCTTGTATGGAAGTGGTTTATTTTTCTAGCATGCCTGCTGTGCACAGTCCCCATCTCACTGGCATACAGAAGGGTGGGGAGCACTACGGCTCGGTAGACTTTTTAGTTTCGTATCAAGCCTAAGACCCCTCCGATTCCAGACACTGTTGCGCAGCCTCCTAAAGGTAGCACTGGCCTTGAAGATTCTGTTACTGACTTCACAGTTAATAGTAGTTTCCCTGGAAAGAGTGCTGCCAAGGTATGTGAAGCTGTCTACTGATTCGAGGCGCTTGTTCTTGACTTTGATATCTGGGTTGCGATATGCATCATTCGGAGCAGGCTGAAACACAACTTCGTTTATTTTGGTATTAATTGTAAAACCAAACATGTCGCAGGCTGTTGAGAACATATGTCTGCATGTCTTTTTCAGTGCTGGCAGCGAGGGCACATACATCAGCAAAAAGCAAGTTTGAAATGATTGTGTCCTTTAACTTGCAGTCACCTGTGATTGAAGAGTTTTCCGGCAGTCCTGAATTTTATTTCCACTCCGTTTTGGTTACAACCATGATAGCTAATGCTGAGTATGGCAGCAAACTTTATGCTGAAGAGTGTTGGGGCTAGTACACAGCCCTGCTTAACGCCATTTGTCACAGGAAAGGCATTTGACGTTTCCCCATCACCCAGCACATGAGCATTCATACCTTCGTGGAATTCTTTGACAATCTTGGTGAATCTGCTTGGACAGCTGAATTTCCCTATGACCTTCCAAAGTTCATCTCTGTTGACGTTATCAAAAGCCTTAGTCAGGTCCACAAAAGTCATGTACAGCCTACGATGCTGCTCTTGGCATTTCTCCTGAAGTTGCCGAGCCGCAATAATCATATCCACAGTTCCTTGACCCAATCTGAAGCTACACTGGCTCTCCAAAAGAAGACCATGTTCTAAGTGAGTGATCAATCGGTTGAGGAGAACTCGTGCCAGTATCTTGCCAGCAGTTGATAGGAGGGAGATTCCTCTGTGGTTATCACAGAATTGACAGTTTCCTTTTCGCTTGAATAAGTGGACAATGGTAGCATCCTTCAGTTCTTGTGGGACAGTCTCAGTGGTCCATATTGTGCTGTACAACTCAGTTAGTCTGTGTGTTAGGACAGAACTACCTACTTTGTAGATCTCAGCCGGTATTAGGTCTGCACAAAAGTACAGATAAGCTAGCCATGTGATCCGCATGAGTGATGATGGCTGAATGAAGAGGGTGTCTTTCTGGTGGCCATTCAACCAAAACCTCCTGTGTGGCCACAGCCAACGAAATGGAGAGATGATCTGCACCCTCCTCTTGGATCATCATGGTAACCCAAAGTGAAAGACAAACACAGATTCAAGCAGCTGTTGGTTACTTGGCATCAGGCAACCTTGCCTGATTTTATGCCAGGATTCAAGTAAGTAAGAGGATAATTTATTAAACATTTAAATTGAATGTAGCAGCTACACGCCCAATCAAAGACATGCATGCAATCAACATAACCTGGAGTAACTGAGGTCCAAAAGGGGATCAAAGAGTAGTAACACCATAACCTGACAGGCATGTCGTAAGAGGCAACTAAGGAAGGCTGGTCACTGCGCTGGAAAGATCAACATTTGACGACTTGGCATTCATTTGTTAAAGACATATGCTCCACGTGCAGCTGACAACATTTTGATTGCATGATTACTTAACAACATTTGGTGGATTGAGGAAGTGAACTTACTTTTAAGTGCCCAGTAAATTGTAAATACTTGTGGATTGACATCTGTTGATCAATATCTGCTTTGCGTCTGCTGCAAACACAGGACTGTCTCAGTGAGTCAGTCTTCTTATTAGTCTTCTAATCTCAGATTAAATCTGTCCATTCACATTGCAGGATAATTCGGTTTGTAATAATAAAGTAAATTTAACATTTTATAATTAAAAAATTACATTAATTAGTTAAATTTTAATTAGTATTGGTATTTTACCAATTTAGTTTAGTTACTATATAACATCTAGGAGAATTAGTCTAGTATACCATATATGGATGTGAAGTATCATATACTATTTAATAAATAATAGCTACGTCTTATACGAATGTATACAAATAGTAATAGACTTAAACAGTAATATTGACATTCTTATGATTTTGATTGTTATTGTCTGATGTCTCTGCAAGCCTCTGTTCGTATTACGATTCAATATACTCTCCCAATTTGCTTATTTTTCAACTCTAAAGAATGTAACATAACAAGAAGCCATCGTTTGGCACAGTCTATTATTGGGCATTATAACTCGTCAATAAATAATAATAATGATTATCCTGGAACTTGTTACGGAAAAGAAGGGGGTAGTTAAACAAGCTGTGGGAAATCTCGTTGACTGATTCAATCAAATAAAGGCGACATAAATATACAATTCAGCTATGCTTTTCTGAAACTATTACGATTTACTTGCACAAAATTACAATATAATCGAAGGATAATATATGGAATGCAATAGTATCCATGTTGGAAGCGAACTGGGTGGATTTTGTAGCCAGCAGATAATCCAGGAACACCCAGAAATACATTACTCACGGAGGTAGGTGGCGTTCACTTAATGACGTCATCAAATATTGTTTAGAATCCCTATAGCTGAGGCTTGTTTCCGTTTTACTTCGCGGATTTATGACCAAAGTGTATCAAATTCAGAAGCACTTAACGTTTACAAATGTGAAGTGAAGAGTCCTACACGATGGACGGCCTTCTGAATCCGTTGAGATAAGAGCTACTGTGCGGCAGGGATGTCTCTTATCATCATTTCTCTTTCTGCTCGCTTTAACTGAATTAGGAAGATTGCAATTGCAACCTACCAAATGGAGTTTAATGGAATTTTGATTTGACTTGACTCTTCTGTAGCACAACCACAGCCAGATACAACATAAAACAATTATGCTTGAGGAATGGTCATACATTTAGGTCTGAGGATACACATAGAGAATAAAAACGCGCCTAGCGACAAAAATCAGATGGCAGTCGAAATTAATGTCGCGATGTCCCTGTCAACTACAACCAGGGAGATACAGAACCGGGTCCTAGCCCCGAAATGAGCCATTCAAGCAACCAGTACCTCTGCCAGTCTAATGTCTCAGAAGGCAGACTAGTGCAACTGGCCAATCAACCAACTACATCCCTACAGGACTGCCTAGAATACAGACCTGTCAAACCTGACCAGAGGAAGCCGAGATGACGCAGGGTCGCTGTAGGTCTCTTCTACATAGCCTAATGAGAAATTGATGTAACCAAGCCAGCAGCAACTTCACGTGGTACTCGTGTTTCCACTAACGTGGTTTTGGCAAATGTCGAACATCTGGCGCCTACAAACCAAAACCTCTTTCCAACAGTCTACTATCAAGTCAGGTCAGGTCATCCTGTAACCGGTGAGGTCGTCGGGGCACATATGTAGACATCCTCACAACACCACCCCACCCTTCTCTGTCATCGGCCGCTGCCTGTGCCTCTTCTGGTCGGAGATTGGTCCATTCTGTTATGTTGTCCTCCCACCTCTTTTTGGGACGACCTCTTCGTCGTCTGCGTTGCACCTTTCCGTGGAGGATCGTATTTGCAAGACCATATGATCTCGAAATGTGACCGTACCAAGAGAGTTTCCTTCTTTTGACAGTTGCCAAGAGGTCTTCAAAAGGTCCTATTGCTATTGTAATTCTATCTCGTATTTCCTCATTTATAACTCGATCTTTGTTTTTGACGTTTAAAAGTCTTCGGAAGCATCTCATCTCCAAGGCCTGTATCCTTCGCTGAAGGTCAGCTGTAACTGTCCATGTCTCACAAGAACATCATTGTCGAGGAGCAAGCATGGTTCAGACAGAGAAGGAGCACTACAGAACAGATATTTAATTTCAGGCTGCTAAGCGAGAAATATCTAGAACAGCAGCAAAAACTGTATCACGTGTTTATTGATTTTAAGAAGGCGTTTGATAGGGTATGGCATAAAGTGCTATGGGCAACCATGAGGATGTATAACAAAGTCTACTATAGGCGCAACATGTTAGACTATGAGTAACGTAACCCTACAGAAACCATTGGCAGAGCAGATCCTCCATTTAGCGCGACAGAAGCTGGGCCCACGTGAAAATGTCTCGACTCCCATTGAGGCCTTGCTCAAGGATCATCCATGGTTATACAATGGTCATCAATCAGGTAGTAACACAAATACGCGCTATGAAAGTATGCCTATATCTATTAAATGCTTAGTCACTTTACTTGTGAAGGACAACTGTGCAGGAACATTGCCGTGTTCTCCGTCTCGAAAGGGTCCTACCTTTAATGAACTACAAAAGACAATGAAGCTTATAAAAGAGACAAAATTGCAGATACAGACATTACATTTTCAAGCCAACGAATGACGGAGAAAAATAGATATATCTTGAAAGCAATATAGAAAGTACAGACAGATATATCTTAACTTAACGTTTTTATACTGGTTTAGAAGACCCTGCAGAGTCTGCATACAACCAGTTACATTTACATCACCTTGCTCTAAAAGTTATGCTTATCCAGTTTATTCTTAAACTGTCCCTGCCTCCACTACCTCCCCTGGCAATGCATTCCAAGCAGACACCACTCTCTGACTAAAAAAATATTTCCTAATATCTAACCTGGACCTCTCTTTAGTCAGCTTGTAGCCATGCCCTCGTGTTATTGTAGGTAGCTGTATTTAAAAAAAACTTGTTATAGTCTAATTTATCGATTCCTCTGATCATCTTATAAACCTGTATTAAGTCACCACGAATTCTTCTCTCTTCGAGACACTGTAGGCCGGTTTTTCTGAGTCGTTCCTCATAACTGTAATTCTGGAATCCCCCTATCATCTTTGTCGCTCTTTTTTGTATTCTTTCTAGCATGTTTATGTCCCCTCTATGATAAGGACTCCACACCTGTACACAGTACTCCAATCTTGGTCTAACTAAAGCTTTATGCAGTTTGACGATCACTTCCTTGCTCCTATGTTTAATATTTCTTTTTATCATACCTAACATTGCATTTGCCTTTTTCACTGCTACCTTAACTTGCTCACTCACCTTTCCTGTATGATCTATTATAACCCCTAGGTCCCTTTCCTAATCTATCTTTCTGATATTGTTTTCTCCCATTCTGTAATTATGTTCCATATTGGATCTACCCATGTGGATGACTGTACATTTATCTACATTAAACTCCATCTTGAAAGCAATATTGAAAGTACAGACAGATATATCAAATTAAGAAAAGGAGCTTTTCAGTAGTGACGCGTTAGAATAGACAGAGTATACTGTATGGTGTAGCGAAGCGATACAATTTGATAAACTGTATGGTGTTCGCGAAGCGGTAGAATAGGATAAACTGTATGGTGTTCGCGAATCGGTAGAATAGATAGGATAAACTATATGGTGTTCGCGAAGCGGTAGAATAGACAGGATAAAATGTATGGTGTTAGCGACGCGGTAGAATAAATAGGATAAACTGTATGGTGTTAGCGAAGCGTTAGAATAGACAGGATAAAATGTATGGTGTTAGCGAAGCGGTAGAATAGATAGGATAAACTGTATGGTGTTAACGAAGCGGTAGAATAGATAGGATAAACTGTATGGTGTTAGCGAAGCGGTAGAATAGGATACATTGTATGGTGTAAGCGAAGCGGTAGAATAAACAGGATAAACTGATCTATCTCAAACGGGTTTGAAGAATTGGAGAAGACATGTCTTTGCTTAAAACAAATGTGAAATCAATTAGAAATCGAAATTGTAATGGTAATATGTGTTTAAGCGTAGTGGCATGTTAGCAAATGTGCGAAGCGGCAAAGTGAATTTATCTGTTACTATTGGAAAGGTAGGCTGATTGCGATGCGCCCAGCCTCAAAGGGTAGGAATTGGGTCAATTGGTAGGTAGGAGACGGTCATTACGGTGCTACTTTTTTTCACAGCCAACTAGCCACAAATTAGGCCGGATTTTCCTCACTGAGTGTTACATTCCAAGTTCTCAAAGTGTGTTTCAAATGTTATTTCAGTGCAATTTAATTTAGTTTTGTGATTGCGATTTGATCACTTGTTAAAGGAGAGAGGGTGATTTATATTTTCTCTTCAGAAATGAAACAAAGAGGCTTAGAACTGATAATTTACAAGAAAATGTTGGCAACTTTGTAGAAGTACATTCACATCACGGATGTTAACTACCTCATTCAGTTCAGACACGAAATACTTTTTTAACGTCTTTTTAAACATCGTTAAGTGTGCCCCTTTATGTTTTGACTCAGCTTACCCTAAAATAATTATCACGCTTCGATACTTGCTCAGCTTTTATTGCGTTTGTGAAATTGAAGGACATTTTTACAAATAAATAAAGTCCACTACAAACTTTCAAATCTTCAACTCTATTTTAAAGTTCAACACAATGGATGATTATGTAACAAGGAAGACTGATGAAGAAGGTTGAAGCTTTTATAGATGATCGTCTGCATCAAATAGAGAAATGAAGATGATATGATAAAGTCCATAACTTGGGGCTATCGGAAAGAACATCAGTAACACTTGACGTAAGGCGAAGATGATGTCGTTACATTCTACACACATTTCAGAAAACAGCATTACAAAACAGGCTCTGTTCTGGAATCTTTACAGACAAGAGCAGTAGGGGCAGACCTAATCACTCATGTACAAGAGAGCTTAAAACAGACATGAGGGTAGCATGAAAGATGGACAGAGCTGGAAAGAATAGTCCAGGAAAGGAAGAATTGACGTGTAGTTGTAGAAATACTTTACTGAGCAAAAAGCTGATATGCTTTGTTTAATTGATCGATTGATTATCGACTTATTGATTAGTATGTGTGTGTGTGTGTGCGGGAGGGGGGGGGGGGAGGGGAGAGAGTGAGCAGAAGATGAAGGACTGCAAAATATTTTTGTTAATGTAGGAAGCACGTTTTTTTATTTTTGAATTTCTTTGGGAGAAAATAGGCCACGATCGAGCTCAAATCAAGTCGTCTACCCAGATGAAATTTGAAGTTAGGAAAAACAGCGAAAGAGATAGACAGAGAGAGAGACAGACAGAGAGAGAGAGAGAGAGAGAGAAAGAGAGAGAGATACAGAGATAGAAAGATCATTAGTTACTTGACTTTTCCACCCACAGTGCAATTAAAAGCCGTAGGGAACTGAGGTTGCGTTTCATGGGACTTATTTAAGCATTGTAAGCTCGTATTGTTTTTACCTTAGACGAAGAATCAACGTCATTGCACGCGGTTTAACCATCTGTAGTTTAGTAGGTCATGGCTTAACCCATGTGCCCTGTCCTTCTCCATATTTTTGGAGAATCTCAGAACCATGAATGAACTCCGTAGCACGGGAGAGGATCTCACAATAGATTGGGTGCATTTTTAACATCATTTTGAATTTTGCCCGCTTAGCGGCCGTGAATCCTGCTCTTTTCTATTTCCAACTGCCGATGGACTTTTAACGTGCGCGACACTCAACACGGGCGTCCGATCTCTACTACCCATAAATCAGGGGAAATACCAGAAAGTCCACGGGAAAAAATTCCGGTCCCCACCGCGATTTGAACCCGCAACCTCCTGCACTGTTTTTTTTTCCACATGTGTCATTAAACCCAATCATCCTCGATGTAGAGCCTGAATGACGTGGATGAGCACATTTACCTTGGACGCCTGCTGAATATGCAAAATGACATGAACATAAAAGTTGACAAGACGTCGTCATGCGTCCATAAAGCCTGTACTAGACAACAGCCACTACCAGAGCCTGCGCACTTCTCTTCAACTCCACAGTTCTGCCTGAAATGTGATATGAGGCAGAAACATGATCACTCACGAAGGAGATGGAGTATGGACTTGGAGTGATACAACCCTCCCTCGAGATACGGTTGGTCGGCTGTACGCTACATAGCCAGCCAATAAAAGGTCTACATAACTCTGACATACATCAATTGTTTCAGTTTCTAAGAATCGACGTGGTTAACATGGGTTGAATATTGGCCACTTTTACTGTGTAAATGTTGAACAGCACCGGTGAGAGCGGAGACCTTTGAGGCAGTCCTGGACACATTCGCCTCGGTTCTGATGTCCACGATCCCACGCGTAGTGCTCCTGCTCTTTCCATCAAGGCAGCTGATATCCAACTAACCAAGCCACGGGTTTAAACCACACACCAGTTGCAGACAGGTAATTAAGGTCCCAAAATCGACATGGTTGTATGCGTCTTCCAGGTTGAGTGCCATCGCGACTGTTTCTTGCTTTGACTGAAACCCGCCGTACACATCATACGCGAAAGTTCCAGCGTCAGCCCAGGTATCCTTCGCTGTTCTATAGCTGCCCAGCGTATCGGGTAGAATCTGCTCCCGTTAAAGGTAGGCCATTATTTTCATGGCCACTGTCTTCTCGAGCAATTTTCCAACAATTGTCCCTGGTGGAAGACGCAATCATCTTATACATATAAGATAAAACATCGCTGGACGGGCCACTTACTGCGAGGAACGGACGATCGAGAGAGAACAGCGATAGTAATATAGTACCCCAGATAGGAAGCGATCACGGAGACGACCACTTCCGCGCTGGTCCGACTTCCTTGCATTCGGCAACAATATTGCGGCTGCTACAAATGGGCGACTCATTTTCCATAGGTACACTGTGGCCCAATGTTAGAAGAGAAGTGGGGATTACAACGATGTAAGAGCCGCACTTAGGATGGGTGATCCAGTCTTTATTTCTTCATAGTAGCTCTGTCTTGTTTGGGTGTCGCTTCCTCCACTTTGGCAAATCTATCTACTTCTTTGTTTTAGAAATACATCAACCAGATATTTCCACCAAAATCATGGATCTGACAGAGCAAAATAAAAACCTTGGACCAGAAACCACAACACGGCCGCTGACGCTGTTGAACACATGCATCGGTTTTATGCAAATTTATAAGATAATGAAACAATCCCACGTGGTTGCTCTGCTAAAACCAGGCAAAACCTAATCAGAACCTAAGAACTTCAGACCGGTTTCACTACTGTGCCATCTGTATAAAGTCTTTGAAAGAATGATACTGAACCATATCGCACCCCTAATAGACAAGAAACTCTTCAAGAAGCAAGCAGGCTTCAGGCCTGGAAGATCATGTTGTGGCCAGACCCTTAACCTCACTTAACTGATCAAGGACGGGTACGAACGTAAACATATCACAGGAGTAACTTTTATTGACTTAAGCGCAGCTTATGACACCCTAAACCACTAGAAGTTGTTTGCTAAGCTGTACTCCATGACAAAGTACTGTCGTATCACAAACCTCATTAAATGTTTCCTGCAGAATCGGCGATTCTACGTCACTTTGAGGGGTAAAAAACGTCGATGCGAAAACTATAAAAAATGGGCTGGAAGTGTCCTGGCACCTACGCTGTTTTATATATACACCAACGATCAACCTATATATACAGAGGTGACAACATTCATATATGCCGATGATTTTCGAAGAAGTCGAACAGAAACTGACAAACGCCCTTGATCTATATTACCATAAACATCACCTCAAACCAAACCACAAGTATATACCTACCACCCCAGAAACAGAGGCGAACAGAAAGTTACAGATCAAATGGCAAGGACAGTATCTAGAAAACAGCACCACCCTAAATACTTGGGAGTAAAGTTGGACCGCACGCTGTCCTGTGTCGCACATTGTAAGGAGACAAAACAGAAAATACATGCCAGAAATAGTATCACACGAAAACTGACTGGCACAACATTGGGAGCAAACCCAGATGTCCTCAGAAACATCAGCACTCGCTCTATGTTTCTCTGTAGCTGAGTACACCACACCAGTTTGAAAGAATATCAAGATACAACAATAAATGAGACAGGCCATATAGTTACTGGTTGACTAAAACCTACACCAACTGAAAAATACACCCCGTAATCGGCATAGCGCTACCAGAGATACGAAGAACTGTCGTGTCAGAGATAGAAAGAGAGAAACAGGTAAATGTCCCAAGACACTCTTATGTTCAGACATCAGGTGCAGCACCCAAGACAAAGTTTCTTAGTCAACCCAGCCCCTACAGACTAGTCCAGGAAATCAACACATCGAAAGTTAGAAACAGCTGACACATGTCCCCTTGATCGTGTTACGGGAGGAACCTGCGCCTGGACATCTCCTGCTCTACGCAACATGGAAGTCACTAAATATACTTCGAACTGGTGTATCACGATGCAGGAAAAACCAGAAATGATGGGGATACAGGGATGATGAAACATGCGAATGTAGAGTAACACAAGACCAGGGCCATCTGATGATCTGCCCAAACCTCCCAGAGACTTGTAGCATGGATGACCTGCTGAGTGCCAGTGACAGGGCAATCCACGTGGCTGAATACTGGCTTGGCTTGGCTTCGTTCATTCCCAATCTCCCGCTACCAAACCCTGAAAGGGCTTAAGTAGCAGAATGTAGTCCAGAGAACGGAATGCGTTGTGTCGTACTTTACAGCTTGACTGCGATACTTGCACCTTTCAGTCCAACACATCCGACTTCAGCAAGCATTTTTTGAGTACCAGGTTAGCATTCCATCTTCGATCCCTTCTCCTTAGCCAGTCTGCCCTGCTGCAGCCTGTTACCCAGGATCACCGCGTGGAGGTGTAGAAGGGTCTTGGCAGCTCTGGTTCGCTGGCCCTGACGCTAGCAGTCAGCTATGGGTCGCTGACCACTGCACCTCATGTGCTGCTCAGCATTTTGATCCTGAATACTGGAAGAATGACGTGTGACGTAGTGCCTAGGACATGGAAAGTAAGTAAGTCTTGGTCGTTCTGGACAATAAACAAGCTGACCGCACAGGCCAACATTATGGGCACACTAGATATACACAGGAGTGACATTCTGAAATCTACCAATGACGTCTTATTGATAATGACACATCAATAGATAAGCAATTCACTGACTGCAAAGCTTTGAAACAAGGCCAGAGCGAAGTATGTACAACCAACGAGCTACAGGAACCATCAGTGTCCACACCCCTCACCAATTGCTGCGAGAGCGCACCTATATGTCTGGAGTACAGTGAAATTGATTCTTAGGAACAGAACAGATGGTATTTGTTGAACATTCCACATAATGATTTAAGAGCAGTACTCTGTCAACTATGCCTGCAGTCCGCACCAAAAAGAGTAGTGGTACAGTGGGTTCCATCTCACTGTAACATCCAAGGCAACGAGGAGGCAGACAGACTGGCAAAAGAAGGTGCAAGACTACCACAACCAGATACTAGTGTGACATACGAAGAGTCAAAAAGGCTTATTAGAGCTAGATACATGACCAAATGGGAAACAGAACATACTGGCTACACAAAAAACGATGCCTATTACCAGTTGAACAGAAGAGAGCAGATCGTGGTCTTCAGACTTCGCACTGGCGACAATAGACTCAGGTACCACCTATTCAACAAATTGAAGATAGGTGGCACTGACGAATGCTCGTGTGGTACCGGGAAAATGACCGCTGAACATCTGCTGCAAAACTGCCCGACATACGAGGATCAGAGAAAGCAGATTTGGCCATCACCAGTGGCAACACTAGACAAGCTCTATGGCAGTGTCGACAGCCTCAGGATGACCGCAGCTTTTTTCGAAAAAATAAAGGTTGACGCCTGACAGCGTACGAAGAAGAACATTCCACATAGTCTGAGAGGTTCAAGGTTTATCCAGTAGTGCTTCTATCAGTGTTCAAAGAATCATAATCTTTACACTCATTATCTGCTTTTCAAGCTCTGGAAGATGGTGGTCATTGTCAGACTGAACTTACCTTACTGAGATCCCAACCAACTTATCACATCCCATGAAGTCAGAAAAGTTATTCAATGGATCCCTGGTCACTCAAACACACCTGACAATGACAAGGCAGACAGACTGGCTAAGAAGTCAAGAACAATACACGCCAACAACCCTACAGGCAGTCAAACAACTACCGAAGACTGCCAACAAAGAAGCTTGGCTGAATAGATGACCACTTCTGGAAGAGAAATCTACAAACATATTGCCATCCCAAAGACATCAATCTCCCGAAAAGGAGAGATCAAAGTACCATCCTCTTCCGAGGGCTGACATATGAAACACTTTGCATGGAACTAAACAACAGCTCACAAACACTTGCAGGTACCACTATATGGCATTGGGCCAAAGGGCAGGAGCCCACAGGATTGTACTACTACTCAGTCTTATTTTCCTGTATAATGTTTTAACAAAAGAAATAAACAAATAATCAACAAACACTTTTTTTTCTACTATATATATTTGGTTTATTTGTTAATTGCCATGTATACAGCAACAAAAATATAATAGATTGTTGTTACGGTTGCATGTCCCTGTTGGGGAGAGGGATGGAGTGTGTGATAGAAAAGAGAAGGAAAGAAGGTGAGTGAGAAGAGATTAACAGGCTGCTTGCCCCCCTGTTTTAATGCAATTTCACGTGTTAGAACAAAGCAGTACTGTAAACAAACTAAATGAGCCTGCTGGACACTACTCGGACTACATGTACATTAGGTTACGAGGTCAACATATCAGTAGCAACCTCCTGTTGTGTTTCACAGTTCTGGAATTATGATGCCAATTCGGACACTTTTAGACCACACCTCATGTATTCATATAACCTTTGTTATCAGTGCAAGAAACAAACCCCGACTAAGGCATAAGAAATAAAGATACCAACATGTGAAATGAGATAACAGCAAAAAACAGTCAATGTCACAAACCTGACAAAAGGGAAACAATTTCACGCACGGCTTGTAAAGACAGACGGAGAATTAAATGTTGTGGACCTATAACAAAAATGTCTCCACACCTGTCCATCGCATGAGCTTTTTAGTCAGACAGCGGAGATAGGGTAAGGTTCAGAACAAAGATGGATTGAATAAACGCTTGACGTACTGATTGAAAATACCAAGAAATAAAACTGCAGCTCCCCACACCCTCTAATGACATATTTGGAAAAAACAGATGCTGATAATTCCAAATGGTGTCATAGCCCAGAGTGGAATTGAAGTTGAGGTCTCATTTTGACTCCAGTTCCGAAGTCACAGTACATTATGCTGTGTTTTGCATCATAACAACCCAGTGCATCCGACTTCAGCACACATTATTTTAATGGATTTAATTCCCATAGGGGCACGACCTTGTATCATGAATCTGATCACACACAATTTTGGATTGTGAACAAGGCCTCTAACTGCTTCGCTGTCCCCCCTCACCGAAGATTTGGTGGCTCAGGAGTTGCAAGCTCGGTTTACAATCCAAACATACTGTTCAAATCGAGTCATGCTCATTTTGACAGACCGGGCATATTGGGTTTTTTTTCATGCTGTGACTGCTTCTTCCAGTTGACCTGATGAAGTAAAGGGAAAATATCAGAGATGCTGGTAGAGCTATGGTGTTCGGGGTCTGTACTTTCAACAATGAAAGGTATTGAGTACGCATGGGGTGGCCAGGTGCAATGAAGTCAGTTCTATCAACCAATTGTCATTATCCCCCTCAATACTAATTAAATGTCCCATGTACAACACATGATCTCTGACAGCTAAAGTTAAGCTTCTGGCCTTTAACAGGACAACAGAAGCAGAGGCAAGGTTCGAGTCTCTGGTGTCCTCCTTCTGTGTTCGTTCTCAATCTCCCACTCCCAAGCCCCGACCACAGGACTTTGCAAGCAGCAGGATGTAGTCCGGAGAACGGAATGCACTGTGTCGCTTGACTGTGATATTTGCACCTTTCGGTCCGACACATCCGTCTTCGGCAGCTCTGGTGTTCTAAATTCAGAATGTTTCGGATAAATGAAGCTCATAAGCCATAGGTTTTTTTTTGTATTCGCCTTATTTCTCTATTCCCCAAGGCAGGTGTGCGCTGCACTGTGGTTTTCATTTTGAGTCTGTCGGCCCAGTGCATCCGACTTCAGCATGCATTTTATGTAAGGGTCTGATTACTCCTGCATTTTCTAAGGGTTTGCTTCCCTGGGATAACGGCCTGTGCTGTGATAGGCTTCACCAAATAGGAAAACTCCTCTCAAACAATCTGCTGCCTGGCAGGAGATGACAGATAAATGTTGTGGAGAGTTAACCTGAATAAAAAGGTCTGATGGAAGCGCATGTGCTAGATCAAGATCTAACTACTTCACTTCTTCTTCTGCATTCGTTATCTCTTGCCACCAAGCCCTAAACAGGGCTTTGCAAGTAGCAAGATGTAGTTCGTAGAACCGAATGCGCTGTGTCGCTAGTTTACAGTTTGACTGCGACATTTGCACCTTTCAGTCCGACACATCTGTTGGCAAGCAAGGAAACTTATACTAACACCCCCACCCCCTCTCCACAAAGAGAAGAAGATACTGAAAGAAAAGAGGTTAGCAGTGAGTAGGTCAAAGAAAAACTGACTGGACAAGGAACAATAGAAGAGGTAGTCGAGTCATCTGGAGTTTCATAGATAGCACAGACTATGAATCGGGGATGTTCAACAAATAAGATTCTGTTCACTACGGGCAGTTACAAAGAAGGAAAGCCAAGCACATAGATATTACCATATAAGAAATCATTTTCATTTCTTCTTTTTCAGTCCCTTAGCCGGCTTTGGGTTTTGCTTTCTTTTATTTTCACTCTTATTAAGTAGAACGTCACTACCATCATGTGATGGTGTTCCCTGATCAAGGTCAGGGTTGCGTATGTTTCTTTCTTTATTGTGTCGGAGGTGGGCGGTAAATAGGACCTGCATAAATAGATAATGGAAACAAATAATTAGAAGAAAACAAATAAATAATTACTTTACTGGAAAACACATCCTCCATGACAGATGAATAATAGATACAATAAACAAATAAATACAAATAAGGAGCACAAACAAATAATCACACACAGATATACGAAAGGGAAAAATAAATAATAGAAGCAAGCAAATAAATCAAGGAAAAATAATGATTAATGGAGACAGAAAAATGATGGACAAAGATAACTAAATAATTGGCCCCACAAAATACCTTTTAACATAATTTCATTTTCATGGACAACAGAAACACAAAGTTTCAGTTTCAATTCAGGCAGTAAACACTCAATTGACCTACAGTATATTCCTATCTGTTTGACTACACATTGTGTTGACTTTTTGGGCTTCTTTCCATAGGATTCTTAACCCTCTGAACCCATGACACACATAACGGGGTGTGTGTAAATACCCCATTCCCTGAGCCACCCTTTTTCCTGCGCGACAGGTGCACCATTATTTTAAGGCGTATTTTGGGCTGTACTACTTGGAATTTGGATATCATACAGTTACGTCTACGCAGTACACACATTTCCAGAAATAACAAATATGACGGCTAAATATTGGAGCATGCCTTTTTTTGTTTGTTGAAAATGGCCATTCTAATAGGTTAACAACAGAACAAGTCACTGAAAGTAATTTTCAAGGATTTTGGTTTGGGGACATGTGTATCCCATATAATGTATCATGTAAATTTGATGAATATATTCAACATTAAAGTGTTCTATTCTTTCCTCCTTAATAAGGTCCTGACTATGGATCTATTATTTTATCTCTGGACACACATTTGATGGCAACAGCGTCAGACATGTTTATTCAGATGTAACTGCATAGTCCAATTTGAGCGTGACAAACTCTACCGCATGTAGAGCACACATTAACAGCATGACAAACTCTACCGCATGTAGAGCACACACGAACAGCATGACAAACTCTACCGCATGTAGAGCACACATGAACAGCATGACAAACTCTACCGCATGTAGAGCACACATGAACAGCATGACAAACTCTACCGCATGTAGAGCACACATGAACAGCATGACAAACTCTACCGCACGTAGAGCACACATGAACAGCGTGACAAACTCTACCGCACGTAGAGCACACATGAACAGCGTGACAAACTCTACCGCACGTAGAGCACACATGAACAGCATGACAAACTCTACCGCACGTAGAGCACACATGAACAGCATGACAAACTCTACCGCACGTAGAGCACACATTAACAGCGTGACAAACTCTACCGCATGTAGAGCACACATGAACAGCGTGACAAACTCTACCGCATGTAGAGCACACATGAACAGCATGACAATCTCTACTGCATGTAGAGCACACATGAACAGCATGACAAACTCTACCGCATGTAGAGCACACATGAACAGCATGACAAACTCTACCGCATGTAGAGCACACATGAACAGCGTGACAAACTCTACCGCATGTAGAGCACACATGAACAGCATGACAAACTCTACCGCATGTAGAGCACACATGAACAGCATGACAAACTCTACCGCATGTAGAGCACACATGAACAGCATGACAAACTCTACCGCATGTAGAGCACACATGAACAGCATGACAAACTCTACCGCATGTAGAGCACACATGAACAGCGTGACAAACTGTACCGCATGTAGAGCACACATGAACAGCAGTTTTTGTTGGGCAGTCTTGCATTCTTTCCTTTCATGCAGCTCGCTTTTCCTGCGCCTCTGTGATCATCCTCTACTAAGTGGTGCAAGCACCATGTATGATGGTAGTGCGCCAGGCTGAACGGTTCGGAGCAAGGAGCTCCCAGTCAGCAACATCAACGAATAAACTTTTCAAAGAAACATTTAGAGTGTCTTTGTATTGTTTCTTTTGTCCCCCCTGCGAGCCGTGTCCTGAGCTCACCGTACAACAGTTGTTTAGGGAGACGCTCATCTGACATTTGAACAACATGCCTGTCTCACTCTTTACCTCTGCCTGCTATCAGTCATCCAAATGGACGCAGAAGAGATGCAGTCCAGCGGACATCGCACCTCAGCCCTATTGTGACAACCTCCCAGGTGGCGGGGAATGCTAGGCGTGCCGAGAAAATAAAGGGAGCAAAGAGATACCTCACTCACATGCACATGCTACGTTTCTGGAAGGACGCGACGATCCTGGGACACAGACACACTGGACTGCCTCTCTTCTGGGATAGTATAAACTAGTACAAAGTCCACCATACCATACCATTGCCACACCCATTAGACACGAGTGGGGAAGACTCGATAGTCCTGCAAGACAACTTCCCTAAGAGAGACAACTCTGACCAAAAACATCTGCTGCCTTGCAGATAGGCTGGGGACAGCCAAAGGCTAATGAGGGCATCCCTACAGAAACGCCTGTTAAAATCGGATGTACTGGGCCACAGGCTTAACAAAGTAACACAGTGCAACGTATATCGCTGTAACCAGCGTACGCAGAAGAAGAACAACATGCACTGTCCATCTGATCTGGGCTATCTGTAGCAGCGTAGTCCCTGCAGGAGGACTTCAGAGTTGGGCACTATCTCCTACCAACCGATCCTGAGCAGTCTGCAGAGACAGTTTACACAATGAGCCTTCTACAGCTGTGTCCTTGTGCTTCATATGGAAAAAATGTACAAGACAAAGAATACATTAAAGAAAGAAGAAGTCACTCACAGCCTGCGTCCATCCTGCGTATGGGCCCCACAAGGTCCTGTAAAAATCCCCTGAAAGAAAATCAAACACATTATAAGATTGTTCGTCCATTGAATTAGATTGAATGGGAGATATTAGAAGATGTTCTCAATGTTTCCATCGATCGAGGATTAGTTCTCAAGTGCCATTGAAGGTCGGATGCAATGGATCTCCAATGTCTATTTTTTGCCTTGATGGTGGAATCTGACTGTCCTTTTCCTGTCCATCTCTTAATGGTTATCCTTGAATTTATAACATTGTTCTTCTCCAGCATCATTGCTTTCTACTCTACTTTTCCCCTTTTAACACAGAACTTATTGTGTCTTTTGATATGATCAATACATCGTAATGATGAACATTTGAAATAATTGTCGTCTCAAAGAACTCCTGCATACATATTGTTAGATCTACAATTCAAAATATGTTAAAGTGATCTGTCAGTCATACATATAATAATAGTCTATGATCTTTAGATAGAAGATTTTGATTATATTTTTGATAATGTACAACATTAAAATGGATTGGCAAGGTTGAATAATAAAGTTACTCAACATCACAGGTCAAAATCAATGTGAACAGAAAACATGGCTACATAGCTGAGCACTGATAACAGGGCTGCTCGGCTTGTCTTATACAACTGAAAGATGTTTTAGACAAACATCTTATACAACTGGGAGATGTTTTAGACAAACATAGCTTGCTTTTAGTTGATGAAATCATAATCTCTCGTGGTACCTCTATAGACCTTTGGTGGAACCCCTAGAGACTTTTATTGGAAGCCCTATAGAACTTTGGTGGAACCCATAGGGACCTTCTTGTGAAACCCATAAAGATCTTTAATGGAACCCCTAAGGTTTGAGAAACCCTATTTTAGAATAAGAAAGAATTCCTTTTCCTTTTGCTCCATATTGAAGTATAGGTGTTTCTTCAGATTTCGTTTCTATCCATTGCCCATGTCCCTACTATGGTTGTCCCTTAGACCAGAATGTCATCTCTTTCATTACTGCAAACCCCGACATAACGAGGACTAAATCCACACAAAATTCTGAAAGGTTCCAAGTCTCTTTGTCTGCTATCCACTCATGCCATAGCCAGGTCTTCTGAACCTTACAAAGCAAGGATTCAGTAAGAGATGATTGTGGCACAGATTAAAGAGATCCCAGATAGCCACCTCAGAGTCAACATCGCTGCCTCGATATTCTTCTTCTTCTGCGTTCGTTCTCAATCTCCCGCTACCAAGTCCTGAACAGGGCCTTGCAAGTAGCAGAATGTATTCCGGAGAACAGAATGCGTTGTGTCGCTAGTTTACAGTTTGACTGCGATATTTGCATCTTTCGATCCAACACATCCGTCATCGGCAGGCCTCGATCTATATTCATGGACTGAAAGTTGTTGTCATACATGCAGTACAGATTCATCACTATACAGACCAGTATCAGCATTCTGGACATTATCAGTTTATCCTCAAGGTCTGCTTTCCCATGGCACCAGTCTCTGCATCCCCTCCCATGGGTGATGATGACATGGTGGTGGTTTGTAATTTATCTCCAGTGTGAATCCATTCTATCCCTCTCATTATGGTCTCCACTGTGACCAATTGTTATTTGTCCGTATCATCCATCTCTTGACATGTGCAGAGGGCGTCTCTCATCTGCAGATACTCGCACGAAGGCTTTGGCCTGGACCACTATGTATCTCGACTATACCAACAGGTGTCTGGAAACACTTAAAAATCGAAATTATGTCTACGAGGGCAATTTGAAAAGTTTAGCATTTGAAGACATAATTTCATTAACGTGCAAAATTTACATACAAGCTATACATTTTCTTCAAGTTTGAAATGTTGTTTTGGGGATGTGTCATTATTTTTCAACGTAGCCACCATCGAGGTCCACAACAAATAAGTTGTTGCATCCCTTCAATGAAAAAAAATCAGACTTCTCCCAAAACCAGGTACGCACAGCTGCTTGCACCTCCTCGACAGAAGTGTAACGATTTCCCTTGAGCTTTAGGAAGAGGAAAAAGTCAGAAGGTGCCAAAACCAGGTACGCACAGCTGTTTGCACCTCCTCGACAGAAGTGTAACGATTTCCCTTGAGATTTAGGAAGAGGAAGAAGTCACAAGGTGCCAAAACCAGGTACACACAGCTGTTTGCACCTCCTCGACAGAAGTGTAACGATTTCCCTTGAGATTTAGGAAGAGGAAGAAGTCACAAGGTGCCAAAACCAGGTACGCACAGCTGTTTGCACCTCCTCGACAGAAGTGTAACGATTTCCCTTGAGCTTTAGGAAGAGGAAAAAGTCAGAAGGTGCCAAAATCAGGTATGCACAGCTGTTTGCACCTCCTCGACAGAAGTGTAACGATTTCCCTTGAGATTTAGGAAGAGGAAGAAGTCACAAGGTGCCAAATCGAGGCTAGTAAAATTTCATCAAACTTGAGACACTCCAATGCAGCCACTGTTTGTCAATTTGTGTATGGGCAAGCATTGTCGTGCCGAAGAACTGCATCAGCATGCGAGGGACCCATTTCACACACTTTCCTATGCCCAAGGGACCCATCTCACACACTTTCCTATGCCCAAGGGACCCATCTCACACACTTTCCTATGCCCAAGGGACCCATCTCTCACACACTTTCCTATGCCCAAGGGACCCATCTCACACACTTTCCTATGCCCAAGGGACCTATCTCATACACACTTTCCTATGCCCAAGGGACCCATCTCACACACACTTTCCTATGCCCAAGGGACCTATCTCACACACACTTTCCTATGCCCAAGGGACCCATCTCACACACACTTTCCTATGCCCAAGGGACCCATCTCACACACACTTTCCTATGCCCAAGGGACCCATCTCACACACACTTTCCTATGCCCAAGGGACCCATCTCACACACTTTCCTATGCCCAAGGGACCCATCTCACACACACTTTCCTATGCCCAAGGGACCCATCTCACACACTTCCCTATGCCCAAGGGACCCATCTCACACACACTTTCCTATGCCCAAAGGACCCATCACACACACACACTTTCCTATGCCCAAGAGACCTATCTCATACACACTTTCCTATGCCCAAGGGACCCATCTCACACACACACTTTCCTATGCCCAAGGGACCTATCTCATACACACTTTCCTATGCCCAAGGGACCCATCTCACACACACTTTCCTATGCCCAAGGGACCTATCTCATACACACTTTCCTATGCCCAAGGGACCCTTCTCACACACACACTTTCCTATGCCCAAGGGACCCATCTAGCACACACACTTTCCTATGCCCAAGGGACCTATCTCACACACACACTTTCCTATGCCCAAGGGACCCATCTCGCACACACACTTTCATATGTCCAAGGGACCTATCTCATGCACACTTTCCTATGCCCAAGGGACCCATCTCACTTTCCTATGCCCAAGGGACCTATCTCACACACACACACTTTCCTATGCCCAAGGGACCCATCTCGCACACACACTTCCCTATGCCCAAGGGACCCATCTCACACACACACTTCCCTATGCCCAAGGGACCCATCTCACACACACACTTTCCTATGCCCAAGGGACCCATCTCGTAAACACTTTCCTATGCCCAAGGGACCCATCTCACACACACTTTCCTTTGCCCAAGCAGAGCATGGATAATGTGATGGACTCGCTCAATTGAAAGCACAAGCAGTGCAGCGATATCTTTCTGCTTGACAGGGGTATTGACACGAATCAGATACTATCAAGTGAGCTGTTGCTGTGCACCCACAACTGTGATTGGTTGTCCGCTATGAGCCTTGTCATGCAGGTTCGCCATGGCGGGATTGTTGTCTTTTACAGTCCATGCCCAACCCCTGAAAGTACTGACATCCACACAAGCATCACCACATACTGCAGTCATTCTTTGATGTATGTCGAAGGGCACTCAACCTTTCATCGTCAGGAATTCAAGCACAGCACCTTGAGTCAATGGTATTTCCAATCAGGCCACCATTTTACTGTCTGCTGTGTCCATACATCACGTTCCAGTCGCATGTCACTACATGCCCCTCTAGTCACTTTATGACACTGCATGCCCCTATAGTTACCTCATTAGAGATTATTTTCACAAAGGTGTCACGTGGCTCTGAGGTCTGTTGTCATAGTGATGGTACCGGAGGTCAAACTTTTCAAATGGCCATCATATTATTCGCTGACATCACATCACACCACAACACACATAGAAGGGAAATAATACCTATTTCATTGTACAGTCTCTCTGTAAGAGACTTGGCACTATGAAGCTTGACCAGATAGTGTTTCAGTGTAATTTGCCAGACATGTGTGTCCACAGGTAGAGCTTCCGTCTTATCAAGTGACATAAGGCAAACACAATCAGCCACCTGAAACCAAATATCAACTGTGGAAAACTAGTAGTTCTAATCCGGATAACCTACCTCCCCACATTCTCTTATGTTGTCCAACGTGTATGTTTTCTTAGTGTTAAAAATATACATTTGTATCTTTGCAATGGATGTACATGGTACAGATGTGGGTTGATCAGAAAGTAATGGTCCAAATTTGTTTTCTTATCCCAAAACAAAGATGTTTCCCGCATATGTGTGCATGATTGAACAGTCTTCTGACAGATAGCAGTACTGTAGTAGTACATTAACATGGCATCTAGGTGTGACATACGTTACAAACAATGAGATGCAACTGAAATCTTGGTGCTGGAGAAATGAAGCGTGGGGAATATTCACAAACATTTCTGTTGTGTAGGTAAGTTGTATCTCCGAAAAGAGCATCATTGGGTGCTAGGTTCATAAAGTTGAAGCGTCATGAAGTGGAAAGACAGAGCTGCATGATCAGCAGTGGTCTAGGCATTCTATCGCAGCCACAAGCCCAGATATGCCATTATTCACATCACAAGTGGCAATTTGCCCTAGTTTTCAGTCCGCAATGGACATTTTCTATGATCTTGGATAATCGAAGGTATGCACAAGATGAGTTCCCCCGAAGTCTCACAAGCGACCACAGACATCAAAGGAACATGGCTACATGAACAGAAAAGGCATGAATGCCTCTGAACTGGACAGACACCATCCGCTCAACAAATACCAAAATGGATGAAGAAGATGTGGGGAGATAGTACAACATGCTCTACAAGTATGTTTACTCTACGAGAGACCAGTGCAACAGCGTGTCTATCTTCTACCCAACAAAAGAATAAATGGTACGGTAATGAGAGAAGTCGGAGGAAAACCACCAAGCTGATGGACAGAAAAAATGTTTTTATTTGAGGGATAAACTGTATGGAGACAAGAGAAGAGAAAGACAAACCATCAAGTTGATGGACAGAAAAACGTCTGGAGACAAGAGAAGAGAAAGACAAACCATCAAGTTGATGGACAGAAAAATGTACGGAGACAAGAGAAGAGAAAGAAAAACCATCAAGTTGATGGACAGAAAAATGTATGGAGACAAGAGAAGAAAAAGAAAAACCATCAAGTTGATGGACAGAAAAATGTATGGAGACAAGAGAAGAGAAAGACAAACCATCAAGTTGATGGACAGAAAAATGTACGGAGACAAGAGAAGAGAAAGAAAAACCATCAAGTTGATGGACAGAAAAATGTATGGAGACAAGAGAAGAAAAAGAAAAACCATCAAGTTGATGGACAGAAAAATGTATGGAGACAAGAGAAGAGAAAGACAAACCATCAAGTTGATGGACAGAAAAATGTTTTTATTTGAGGGATAAACGGTGACAGCTTTAACATCTCTAATCTACCTATGTCTTAGTATTATCCTGGTTTTGAAGCCCTACTGTCTGATGTTATAGGCTAGTGTGCCTAAAAGGTTTGGAGGTGTCCTTGTCAAATTTCCAATCTTTTTAATTCCATCTGTCACTATACTTGCACACCGTGAATACTGGAATTCCTAATTTCTGTTGGGTTTCTTTGTTTCTCAAATGTAGTTTTGTATACCATCAAGCAGTATTCAGTATTTCAAGCATTTATGACACACAAAGCAGTCAAGTGCACAGTTGCTAGCAATAGAAGTAGACTGCAGCATATTGACCCAGACACCACCTCATAACTTAACGTCTTCATACTGGTTTAGAAGACTCTGCAGTCTATATACGACCAGTTTCATTTCCTTGCTCCAAAAGCTAAGCATGTCAGGCAATGCTGTAATCTCCATAGCATTGCACTACAGTCAAGAGACCAACATTCTTCAGCCCCTACAACCTCATCCTAATGTAATCTTCCAAGCATGCCACAAAAGGAGACTAAAGAGGGCTGTGTATGGGCCCAGCAACATCATCACGATAAAACAATTGTTATTGAAAATACAACCGTAGTGAAGCAGAGCCGGAGTAATGACAGCTAGACTACAAATTAGGAGGCTCTTTAGCAATCTGCAACCATACTGACGTGCCTGTAGGAGGGTAGACTTCCCCCGGAGTCATACTTAGCTGTATTGTTGATCTTGACGAGTAGCTTTTGTAATGCATTATGTTCCTTTCATGATGGATTGTACATCTGCACATTTGATAGAACATTCTTTCTCCAGTGACCTTAACACCTGCGTTACATTTTCTTGTCTGCTTCTATCACCACTTCAGAATAAGCATTATATAGGCATTAGTAACAATAAACATCCTTGCCATACTACACTTCTGATTGGACTTGTTATCCCACCTTGAGTGCTATATTCACCGTTTGATTTTCATTTAAGTTCTGTATCAGTTTAATTATCTCTCTCTTCACTCTAAGCTGTTCCAAAATAGAGAAACATGTGTTCCACTGCACTAGGACAAAGGCCTTTTCATAGTCAATGTAGCAGATCTACCCTCTTCAAATATTCTCTCTGCAAGAAAGAGTGATCTGTGTTTCTAGTGCAGGGGTGACAAATTGTTTAGCTTCTAGGAGCCAGGCATTGCGCAGAATGAAAAGCACCAGCTGAAGCTGGATGCTACCATGACACAGCGTCCTTTCAGGGCGAAGAATGAAAAGAATATGCTGCGATGGGGAAAATTGGGCAAGTAAATTGTACTGACCCTGAAATGTTAGGTACCATAACAACATTTCTTGGCGCCATGGCGACCAACATTTGTTGTGCTCTGGTTTGTGTCTGTATCTTTTTGGATACTAAACTGATTTTGGTGTAACAGATTGTACCTTGCTATCAATTGTTCTTTTAAATATATTCTGTAGCATATTCAAAGCAAGTGACCAGACACTAAAACAAAAAATATAATCAATACACATCTATTCCTTAATTTATACATTTTGCTTCAAATTGATTTCTGCGTGGCTTGCAAATGATTTTTTGTTGTTGTTTAATGCCCACAATGAGTAAGTTTACTCTTTTGTGCGTCCTGAAAAGGACGTTAAGTGGCGGATTGTAGTAGCTTTCGTTACATCTAGAGCATGCTGATGAAGGTTGACCATGGTCCTCCATGCAGTTGTGCTATGCTTGGCTTCATCTCCGTAGCACTCACTACTACGGGGATCACATCGATCCACAACTCGTCAAGCAGGCTGCCTTGCCTGAAAACAGCCTATTTCCACGAAACGCCTAATGGAAGAGATTGTGGTCTTGGTAAGTGTATTGACCCTGACGTGACGTACTGGTCAGTATGCTGTGCCTGACTGGACTAATATCTCAGTTCCCCGTGCTAATGATAGAACAGCATATATAAGAAGCTCACTTTATGGTTGCTCTTTTCTCACTGATGGCTGGCACAATGCTTCACCTGGAATGAAACTGAAAAATCATCATGGCTGAGCACCTCAAGAGTTGATTCTGATGATAACAACAAAACGTTTACCTTTGCACCCACACCTAAAAGAGTCATCAGCTCAGACTTTGCATCGGAGTAACTTTTCTCCCTCAGCGACTCCAGCCATCCATCTTCTTTCTCATGTGTGACATGCTTGGCGATGCTCGCAATGAATTTTGCTCGGTAACCAAAACCGAGTTCTCTTAGATGTGACTCCACATCTGCTCCACAAAGGGCAGAGAAAGAGGGAAAGGAATGGTAGTCAGTGCTATCAACCTGTGGAATGCATGTCAGAATCAAGAATGTTTTTTTTCTTCTTCTTTTGTCAAAGTGCACTTTACTATCAGCCCAGTGAATACAAACTCAGCACACATTTTTATGGCTGTACTTCTCACAAGGACACGAACTGGTTGCTTCTTGAATTCTATCTCATTTGATCAAGATGAATACAAAAAGATAAGTAGGTTCTAAATGCGGTCATAGTTAGAAGTGGAGTGGAGTTAACGTCAGGTTATTAATTGTCCCGAAAGCATGCATTCACCTGAGTGGTACCTAGCATGAACAGAATAACACCCCAATTACTTCACAGCAATCAATCACTGTACAAGCACATCACAGCAATCAATTACCTTACAAGCACGTCACAGCAATCAATCAACTTACAAGCACCTCACAGCAATTAATCACTGTACAAGCACATCACAGCATCAATTACCTTACAAGCACGTCACAGCAATCAATCACCTTACAAGCACATCACAGCAATCAACCACCTTACAAGCACATCACAGCAATCAATCACCTTACAAGCACGTCACAGCAATCAATCAATCAGTCAAATCCTCTTGCTACTCTTGGTGTAATTGACAACATCACGCCAGCACATACGGTCCCTGGCTGTTCTTTCGCAATCATATAATCTTAACTACTTCTCACTTTCCCTTCTGTGTATTTTCGGTTCTACCTCTTTCTCTCTTCCCCTGAGGATTCCATGTACGAACCTGGCTGGCTATGTTGGACCGTGCCTTCCGTAGCGTATGTTCTACCCAGCCCCATTTTTCCCACTTAATTTGTTGCTCCAGTGACTGTTGTTTGCTCATTTTCCACAGGTCTTCATTCCTCACCATATCCTGCCACTTTATGCCCATTATCCTTTGCAGGCATGTGTTAACAAAGGACCGGAGTAGAGAATAAATTATTAATTGCTCTGAAGCCATGCATTCATGAAGAGAATAACACAACTCTGTAAATTACAGCTTAGATGGACTAGCCATGTTGTCCGGATGTCAGGTGTGTAACTTCCAAAGAAAATATTCTGTAGCGAGCTTGAGTCAGGCAAGCGAGATCGCGGTGTCCAAATAAAACGTTACAAAGACACTATAAAAGCCTCACTGAAGAACTGCGACACTGACCCTGATAAATGGGAAACCATTGCTGCCGATCGCTCTGCCTAGGTAGTAAAATCTTCGGAAACAATGGACAAACAACAACGCCCCAATAACCCCAAGCACGCCATAGGGGGTGACTAAAGAGGTACCAAGGGGCTAGTAACTTCATCATGTAAAACCATTGACATGAAACCGCCACACAGGTCAGCTTCACCTGGTGCATTATCATCATACAAAGTTGTTAATATCGCTGAGTGGAAGATAATCAGTGAAGATCAGAGAGAGTGCAGTGTCTGAAACCACAGAATATGCAACAGTCTAACTACTGAATCCATCAGTGTGTCCCCTGTGTGGTAGGGCCTGTCATGCCTGGATATATTTTTGCAACCATATGTAATCACATATCACAACACACGTCTGATACTGTTGTTATCCTCGCATTATGATGGACAATTATTGTTATTACTATTATTTAGGAAGAGGAGATTAGCGTGCGGTCAGGCAAAACATATTGATTAAGACCTGACCTCACTTTCAAGCAGTTTTCCCTGGAAACAGGCTGTTTCATGGCAGTCTAGATAATGAGGTGGGTATCAACACTTTTATCCCAATAGTGATGAGCTTACTGAGGAGTCTTGCATTGCATTACAGCCAGGAAGGAGGACCCTGGTCCACCATCTCAAGCATAACTCAAGTTGTGAGGAGTGCCATTGTAACCTTCCATCAAAGGAAGTTGTTAAGAGTACCTAACTCAAGTACGAGTGGCATTAACAACAACATTATTATTACTGTTCTACCAATGATAAGATGTATGCCAATGGAAGAGTCCAAAATGGACAGGGATCAAACCTTCTGGAATCTGTGGGACCTACTGTCTTGTCAATATTGGACATGGCTTAAAACTTCATGGGTTTGCGAGACCTACTGTCCTGTGAATATTGAATATGACTCAAACCTTAATTGGTTTGCGGGACCAATTGTCCTGTGAATACTGGACAGGGCTTAAACCTTAAGGGGTTTGTGGGATCTACTGTCCTGTGAATACTGGACAGGGCTTAAACCTTAAGGGGTTTGTGGGATCTACTGTCCTGTGAATACTGGACAGAGCTTAAACCTTAAGAGGTTTGTGGGATCTAATGTCCTGGCTATGCAAGGGTCAACGGGGCTGTTTGTTTTGAATGCCCACAATGAGTAGGTTGACTCTTTTTGTGCGCCGTGAAAAGGACGTTAAGTGGCAGGTTGCAGTAGCTTTCCTCACATCCCAAGCGCGCTGATGAAGGTGGACCAGGGTCCTCCAGGTGGCTGTGCTATGCTTGGCTTCATCGGCATGTCGCTCACTGCTACGTGGATCACGTCGATCCCTCACCTTGTTAGCCAGGCTGCCATGAAAACAGCCCATTTCCAGGAAGGGCTGCGAGGAAGCCAAGGTAAGGGTCTTGGCCAGTATATTTTGACTGACCCTGACTAACATGTCTGATCAGTATGTTGTGCCTGACCAGACATCAGTCTTTCTCCCTGGGGGTCAATGGTAATGGAAGTACTGACTTCCTGACCAGAAAAGCAAATAAAGTTGGAATATTAGACATGGACTGATACTTAAACCAAATCATTTTAACTGTAGATGTCCAACCATAAAAAAATGTAAAGCAATACCAACCGATGTTATCCGATCTCCATAATGTGTGCACAGCTTCGCAACCATGCTGGAAATGCGAGAAATGTGGTTATTTGACGAGCAAACAAAGCTGAGTAAACACTCTGTTGGGTCCAATTGTAGGATGCGGATTCCTTTGAAGTTCCCCCCAACTTTTCCAAAGTGGGAGTCTTTGGAAGACCAATACGTGTAGAGGTTGTCTAAGTCAACAGCAAGCTGGAAGTAGTTATGTAGGATCTTGTAGTGGTGGTCGTGTGGGAGAGAACCGATGTCCTTTGTATAGTTTTGATGGAGGTTGGGGTTGGCTTTCTCAGGAAGATCGATGAAAGGTTTCCCAGCAATATCCTTGCTATCCATTGTATGGTTATGTTGAAGATTGTGAGTTTCCTGTTTAACATCATTCATGAAATGCGTTGTGTGCTCCTGTAGGAGTTTGTGGTGACAGCTACCAGCAACACCATCCTTGATATGCCCTATGCCAGAACTGACAACCTGTGACACCGGTTCTTCTTCAAGCTCTTGTTTCACAATCTTCTCTTCACCTGTAACCATCTTCACACTCAGAATATCATGTTCAACAGAAGCTTCCTTTGTCCGGGATTTAATCCGATGATTTGTATTCTGTTTTTCAATAAACCCCTTTGCCACTTTCTGGTTTCTCTTGCAACAAACTTTCTTATAGTTCTGTGAATGTTCTTCACTAATCCCACATTTGATGAATTCCATCGCCTCGTCATCTTGATCTAATTCTGTTTTAATAGCTATCGGCCCTTCACAATTTGAGAATTTCTGTTTCAACCCAGAAATATCAGATATATTCTTGAAATCATTACTTGTGTGACCTTTATTCTCATCTGCTCTCTTGAGATTTACTCCATTATTCACCACCATACCACAAGAATTATCTGGGCCGTAAACTTGATAAAGAATTTTGTCGTCTGTTTGCTTCAACCTCCATACCAGTCCAGCCATAACACCTAACCATTCCCCAGAATGGTTTTGTTTCCATCTGTTAAATATCAGAGAAAAATAATAATGTGAGATCACAAAGTTACAACAAAAAAAACCTGTGTTACAACAAAAAAGTATTCACCAGGGACAACGAAAGATTCACGAAAATAACTAACACGCCTCTTCAAAATTGAGAGGCACGTTTCCAGTGTTTGAAAAGTGCCCTCCGTGTGCAGGGCTTGCGACAAACTGCACCTCACAGCAAGCGAGTGAGACTACGTTTGGTCACGTCGAGTCATATGTATCTCACCACATTCGAGATTGTACAGTGGTGGGTGTAGATGCTCTCCTTGTGGCCAGGAAACGGCCAGAAGATTTCTAGTTCCTGTCCCGAGCCCAGGGTAGGAAGAAAAGCAACAGAACCTCTGCGTTAATAACATCTCAATAACCAAGAGTTAATCGCTCATGGAAGATGATCAATATAACAAAAATGAAGATAAACATAAGGAAGTGACCTCAGAAATTGTTACGAGATAGTAAAAGTTGACTAGATGAGTAACGGCGGATTTTAGATACAGATGTCTAATATGTCATTAATCAGGGCAGTTGTCGTGTTGGTTTCTCAATTCTTGTTCTGTATAATACATGAGGTGTGGCTACAACATGAGTGGATAACAGACAGATGTCTCAAACCGTCATAGGCTTGTGAATCAACAGTTTCATGCTGAGAGATGTCTCAAACCTCCATAGGCTTGTGAATCAACAGTTTCATGCTGGGAGATGTCTCAAACCTTCATAGGCTTGTATGGATCAACAGTTTCATGCTGGGAGATGTCTCAAACCTTCATAGGCTCATGTGGATCAACAGTTTCATGCTGGGAGATGTCTCAAACCTTCATAGCCGTGTGTGGATCAACAGTTTCATGCTGGGAGATGTCTCAAACCTTCATAAACTTGTGTGGATCAATAGTTTCATGCTGGGAGATGTCTCAAACCTTCATAAACGTGCGTGGATCAACTGTTTCATGCTGGGAGATGTCTCAAACCTTCATAAACTTGTGTGGATCAATAGTTTCATGCTGGGAGATGTCTCAAACCTTCATAAACTTGTGTGGATCAATAGTTTCATGCTGGGAGATGTCTCAAACCTTCATAAACTTGTGTGGATCAATAGTTTCATGCTGGGAGATGTCTCAAACCTTCATAAACTTGTATGGATCAATAGTTTCATGCTGGGAGATGTCTCAAACCTTCATAAACTTGTGTGGATCAATAGTTTCATGCTGGGAGATGTCTCAAACCTTCATAAACTTGTGTGGATCAATAGTTTCATGCTGGGAGATGTCTCAAACCTTCATAAACGTGCGCGGATCAACAGTTTCATGCTGGGAGATGTCTCAAACCTTCATAAACGTGCGTGGATCAATAGTTTCATGCTGGGAGATGTCTCAAACCTTCATAAATGTGCGTGGATCAACAGTTTCATGCTGGGAGATGTCTCAAACCTTCATAAACTTGTGTGGATCAACAGTTTCATGCTGGGAGATGTCTCAAACCTTCATAAACGTGCGTGGATCAATAGTTTCATGCTGGGAGATGTCTCAAACCTTCATAAATGTGCGTGGATCAACAGTTTCATGCTGGGAGATGTCTCAAACCTTCATAAACGTGCGTGGATCAACTGTTTCATGCTGGGAGATGTCTCAAACCTTCATAGGCTCCTTTGAGATGTCTCAAACCTTCATAGGCTTGAGTGGATCAAGTTTCATACAGGGACTCATGGCAATGAAAGAGCTGATATCCTGACTTTGAAAGAACCCAAAGTGGGGACACTAGAAATAGATAGGAGTATATTGTGAAATCAATCAATGACTGACTGCTAGATGAGGATATTGTTATGAATTGGTTATCCAGACAATAAGAGGTTGACATTAATGTGGATCAATCGAGAAGATGCAGCAGAGATGACAAAACATGAGTGTGTACAACTAGCAAACTAAAGAAACTATCAGTATCTATACCATTTCTTTTGGAGAAAAAAAGACCTAACAGCTTAATGTCCGCACAGAGTGCAGCAATGTAGTTTCTGCACAAGGCACATCATCACATTATTATAGCTGTCAGTACATGATGTTAATTTTGTGTTGATCTCAGTGGATTTTAGCACAATTTTAACTGTTGCTATTAACAGCAGGATTCTACAATAATGGTTCTAAACCTGGAAAATATCTGTGAGATAACTTTGGGGATGTGGGCTTGGTGGTGGTGTCTGTGAGTGACAAGGGTTGTTGGTATCTAAGACAGACAAGATGCACATGAATGATGTTAAGAATTAACATCACTCTCTCATCAAATGGAAAATGGCGTGGATACTAATGTTCTCCATAGCTTGCATGTTGCTCCCACTCCATCCTATCTCTACTGGACCCATGTATGATGTCTAAATTTTCCAATCTGTGGATTGCCAGTTCATTGATTCTAGTGTCAACATACAAGCGGTGGTTGAACAATGATTAATTTCAAAATGTCACTCCTATCCATATACGAAGTCCACACTATAGGCATAGTTCAGGCCAGGAAGTCATCTCTTTTGTAGCCATAATCCCAGCATGACCAAGACAGTAGAGTTACAAAAGAAACAAATAATTAAATACATTTTAAAAATTGACATACAAACAACAACATACGACCAAAAAGTCTTTGTTAGGGACAAAGACTAAAGCAGATGAGAATAACTAACAAATCTAAATGATGATGAATATAGATAGAGAATTACCTCGCTCACTCCGTCGACCAGACACACAGGCTCGAGAAAAATGCTGCTGTGTTGACTGATGACTTAATACAAAAATATGCCAATTTCTCGATTACAAGTTTAAAATAAAATGTGTAAATCTTGTTATTTTGGGAAGTCAGGATAACCACTCTCTATTTAACAAAGATTTGATAAGGACAGTGTGTTAAAACATGTAGTGATTTCAGTCAGTTCTAGATAATAATGTAACCTAATTAGGTGAAACTTTGAAAAATCTTTCCACATGGATTATCTTTGATAGAAAGCCATTGTTCTGTTCATATACGAATATATAGCCGAATTATTAACTTGAGAGTAAAAATATATGTAGCTTTTTTGTTGATAACTAAAAAAAAACAAACTAAGCCACTGTAAATTGTTTGACACTATCTACATTCCCTCTAATCAGATATCCATTTCATTCTATTATTTTTCTGTGGCCATCCTGAAATGTTCTTTTTGTGACATTGAGTTGTAGTTTACAGTGACATTTGCACATTTTGACCGGAAAAATCTGGTTTCCGCACAACACATTTTTGAGACTGCATTTGTCTTACTATCTTTCATCCCTATTCTCTATCCAGTCATTACTTGGAGGTGGCATATGGACGGACAAATCTGCGTGTGAGCAGCTACAAGTCGCTGACTGCTGTTATATTGTTCACTGCATCTTCAGCCCCTTATTTGTCAATCAATTGTGAATAGTTGAGTATATAATATGAGACATGTAACAGCATTACTGAAGATAAAAAGGTCTCAAGTGAATGATATTGTGTGGAAGTTTTACAGTAGGAAAGAACATTCCGAACTGAATGAGGTAAAGCTCACTGAATCAACAAAACTGGCCGGCTGAGGCAGAAAATAAACAGAAATGGCCGGCGTATGCAGAAAATAAACAAAAATGGAGCAGAAGTGACGCCTAGAATGGATGTCAGGGTTGAAAACAGTAGGCTCACTGTATCATTTCAAGCATGTTTTAAAATGCAACAAGAGGGATGTGCATGGGACAAGTAAGCTCATGTAAAACATTGCTGCTGAACTCGCCCCTGCAAGTGCCCAGGGAAAGGTTCCTGCAAAGAGACCAACTGTTGTGGTAGGTCTACATCACACTCAGGGTGGAAGACTAATCATCAACATCTTCAACACAATCCTCACCCTTTGTCTCACCAAAATAATCAACAACAGAAAAGGATTGAGAACCCCTGGACTATGCAAATAGACTGTTGTAATTATCATGCTATTTACAACATAGCTCCACAACGTATAAGTAGATAATGTCAATTTAATATTATTCATGAATATTTTATGGTACTTATGTAACTATTATGTTGATGACGCTTAACCACGATGATCATATTTATTTTACTTCTTTGGAAACACTCACCGAAACAGGTAGGTTGTTACTCATAATCGCCATCGTGTAGCATGTTCTTTGCAGTGTCGCTTTCATAACAGCTGATCTGTAAGACTCAATCTTTGATCAGCTATCTCATCCTCATCGTTAATGTCCTGTGTCCATCTTCTCCTCGGTCTGCCCCTGCCTCGCTATCCAGGTACCATACTCTCCAGTATAGACCATTGTGGTGTTTAATGTTGCCAAAGTATTTTAGTTTCCTAGACATCACATTGTTTACAAGCCAATTTTGTTCTATATCCAGATCTTTTAGGATTTCTGTTTTTCTTTTTCACTGTAACACTTTCGCTCAAAGGATTCAATTTTCAGACTTTTTGTTTGTGTAGTTCTCCCATTCTTACATTGCCACTGAGAAGTTGCAAGCCCTCAGGATTTTTATTTTGGTCATTTTGTTAGATGTTCTGCCATACGTTCCTCTGCATTCTCATGGTCCTACCTCTTCCTTTTGACAATCTCCATTGGTGCTTATAATTCAGCAGAGATATACAAAACTTGTGATGTTCTAAATTTCTTGATTACCTGGGATTTGTGTCTCGTCAGTGCTCATTATCTTGGTCTTGCTGATGTTTAGGTGCAGATTCTGTTTTTCTTTGTGTTGTTTGACTGACATGATCATCTGTTCTAACCCTACAGCGCCCATAGAGAGGACAACTGTATCATCTGCATATCTTAGTTCCAGTATTTCCTTCCCATAGATTGTGAATATGTTGAACTTTTCATCATTCTTGGTTATCATTATGGTTTCCCCATTGCTGTTAAAAAAATAAGGAGAAAGAACGCATCCTTGTCTTACTCCCTTTTACAACTCAAATCAGTTCGATGGCGTCCCATGTATTCTGACAATTACTTGTTTCTGATACAGTGTTTCAATCAGTTGAAATGGGTGCATTGGGAAGATCATGTTTTTCAAGAGGTTTCATAGCATTTCATGCTGCACACAAGGGAAAACTGTGGTGTAATCTATGAAGCAAGTGTGTCTTTTCCTGAAGTTTCATAGCATTTCGTGCTGCACACAAGGGAAAACTGTGGTGTAATCTATGAAGCAAGTGTGTCTTTTCGTGAGGTTTCATAGCATTTCATGCAGCACACAAGGGAAAACTGTGGTGTAATCTATGAAGCAAGTGTGTAAGTCGACATTGTACAGGCTTAGTGTTCTATATGTTAAGGATGTGAATCCTCGTGCCTCTGCCATGTCTAAAACCTGCCTGCACTTCATTTACTTCCTCACTGAGTTTGTTTTTTAACCTATTATTAACGATCTGTAGGAGGATTTTTCTAGGATGACTTACTGAAGCAATGGTTTGGTAGTTAGTACATTGCTTCAAATCCGCATTCTTTGAAAGTGAGATATACACAGATCTTTTAAATGCTCTTGTGATGTGACAGATCGTCTTACACAGCGAGTCGGAAATGTTGACGCTGGTCTCTACTCTTGCCTGTATTAATTCAGTCATAACACATTGGTTTTCTTTTCTTCAAGCTTTGGATTGCTATTCGAACATCATCTAATCTTGGTTCTGGTTCTTGTCCAGGTTATTAGGCATTATATTGAGGTTTCTTCTGGTGTTTTCCTACATTTCTTTGCAATATTCCTTCCATCTTTTGGGTATATTCTTATTCTTTGTCAGTGTATTGTCATCTTCATATTTTATTACAAATAACAGCAGTTTGAACTTGTCAGTGAGTGTTCTGATTTCTTTGAACGAGTCTCCTTTTCCTTGTCTTCTATCCTACTGCATATGTCCAATACATGTTGCTTTTTGTCCTTCCGAAAACCTTGCCTGATTTCTTTTGCGCTATTTCTGTATATGGTGGTATTACACAATATCCCGGATTGTTTTAACTTTTCCCCTTTCTTCTATGAATCTCAAAGTTTTTTCTGTGGCATAACTTATTTTTGTGTGTGCTGTTTTCTGGGTAATTTGCTACCTGAAAATGAGGTTTTTTAAGTTTTATCTCGATGTCCGCATCTAGTAGTAGGTAATCTGAGTCCCAGTCAGAGCCTGGTAGTGTCTTCAAGAATGTTATTCCTGAACTCCATTTTTGTTGAAATATAATGTAGTCTATTTGGTTCCTGCCTTTCCCATTCAGTGCTGTCCATGTATAGAATCGTCTAGCATGTTGTCTAAACAAAAGTATTTGCGGTGAAGAGGATGTTTTCTAAGCAGAATCTCATTAATTGTGCTCCTCTTTTGTTTCTGTGACCCAACCCAAAAGGTCCCTATACTCTTTCTTCTTCCGTTGCTATTTAACTTGCTATTTTTGTGTTAAAATCTACAAAGATTATCATGATGTCTCTTGTCCCTACTTTTTGTATGTTCTCTTGTTAATTATTATAAAACTCGTCTATCTATTATTTATCAGAAGATGTTGGTGCGTAAACTTGTACTATTGTCATGTTTCTTTTTTCCTTCTTCAATTTGATCGTTAGGACACAATAGTTGACTGGATTGTACCTGAGCAGTGTTCAGAATGCCCTTTCAATAAGAGAAAACCAACTCTGCCATATCCATTCTTGTCCCCCCTATAAGAATATAATGCATCCAGCTGCTTAAATGTTGAAACGGTCCTGACCAGCCCATCTATGTTACGATGCTACCAATATTTCTTTTTGTTTCATAATGATTTTCTGTGATATAGGTGTTACTTATTCCATATTCTGAGCAAAATTTTATTTGGACCAGTGGCAAAGTTTTCCATCGTGTTACCGTTGGGCTTTCGGTTGTCATCATTTTTACATGTATTTGCCCTGGCCTTGTTCGTATCCCCCTCTTCTTCTTCTGCGTTTGTTCTCAATCTCCCACTACCAAGCCATGAACAGGACTTTGCAAGTAGCAGGATTTAGTCAGGAGAACGGAATGTGATGTGTCGCTAATTTACAGCTTGTTTGTGATATGCGCCCCTTTCGGTTCGACTCATCCGTCTTTGGCAGCGTTCTTATCTCCAATTTGTGGGGAGAGGAGACAAACGTCTTGTCAGGCAAAACATACTGATCAGACTATATTAGTCAGGGACAGGTGAACATACTGATTAGACTATATTAGGCAGGGCCAGGTGAACATACTGATCAGACTATATTAGTCCGGGCCAGGTGAACATACTGATCAGACTATATTAGTCAGGGCCAGGTGAACATACTGATCAGACTATATTAGTCCGGGCCAGGTGAACATACTGATCAGACTATATTAGTCAGGGCCAGGTGAACATACTGATCAGACTATATTAGTCAGGGTCAGGTGAACATACTGATCAAGACCCCCTCCTCACTTCCATGCGTTCTCCCTGAAAACAGGCTTTTCATGACAGTCTGGCTAATGAGGTGGGGATCAACATGCAGATGAAGCCAAGCATAGTGCAACAGCTTGTAAGACCCTGTTCCCCCCTCATTTGCATGCTTTGGATGTGAGGTAAGCTACTGCAACTCACCACCTAACGTACTTTTTAGGGTACACAAAAATTAAACATGCTTATCATAGGCATTTAACAACAACAAATCCACACTTCATTGGCTTGATCTGTCTGGCGTGTGTGTCTCACCATCAGAGCTGTCACACCATCAGAGCTTTGGGTGTCTTTATTTGTTATATCATGATTTCTTGGGAAAATAATGTGATAGTTTTCCCATCCGCATGGGAATTTAAGATCTCTGTTTCGGACAGTACTTTCTGACTGTTAGGGCAATTAAGTGTTCTGCTCATACGCCAGTGGGTACTCGGTTCCATTAACTGTGTTGCAGAAGCGGTATGGGTTGATATAAGTCTCATGTAAATAATGAGAAATGCATGCAGCCAAGTCAACTGCACCTACTCATGGTACCACGTTTCTACTAAAGCAGCTCTGGTGAATAGTAAGTAACTGGCATAAAAAAAAACTAGTCTGCCCAGGTCTGAGGTTATAATTTTAGACAGTGAGGTAACACTACAGAAACCTCTGAATAAAGGAGATGCTAACCAAAAGTAAAACAGATATGTCAGATGCTAGGTCCACACATGTCTCAATTCCAATAGAGAATTTACCAAGAAAACACAGCCTGGCTAAACAAGGAACTAGAGAAAGACCACAGCCTTCTAGGCAAGATTGGTTGCCGGGATGAGTTCGCAATTTTGAAACCATCAGTCTGAGGTGCTACTACTCCGAATTTGGTCTGGTACTCAAAACGGTACTGTGGTAGTCTAGTATTATTATCATATTATGATTAGATCTATTATTCTATTTCTTTTAACTTAAGAAGTAGTTTTAGTTTAAGTCATATTTATTTACTAATTACTTTAGTAATTTACTTTATAATTTAGACTTTAGAGTTGGTCAAAATTCCAGAAAGTTATGAATGTGAAAATGTGATTGTAAGTCATTAAGTGCCAACATTTTCTTTTCGTACAAAATGAAAAATACATAAATAATAAATTGTTAAAAACGTTTGAAATTATAAATTGGGACTATTAATGAATAGACTCTACTCTAATTATAATATTAATAATTTTAAAATAAGTAAATGATTATATATATTTTGATTCAATGCACGCCAGCACGCACCACAAAAAAGTTGTTAGTTGACAAAATACTACCTTCAATGTGGAGATGGCACTTTTGAAGTGAACTACTAATAGAACGGTAAAACGATATCATTAAACAAAATAACGATTTACCTAAATGACTGTCCAGCCGCAAGTACCGTATCAATGCAAAGCTGATTTCTTGTACAAGCGAAATACTTCCACGACATGGTCGCCATTGTTAAGCGGGAAATTGTTTTCTATTTCTCAAGAGTTATGTCCTGTTGTCGCCATGGCAGCTGAGTCCTGTTGAGTTTGTCCACCGACTTGTGCCGTTGAGAAGGGGTTTAAAAAACAATCTAAACATTTTGATAAGTTTCGAAACAATTTTTAAAAGTTGCCAGAAAAATATCAAGCATGTTAAAATATTTGCTTCTTAATCCAATAAATTTCATTATCAAGTGCCGTCTCTGCAATGGAGGTTGACGGTAATGGAGCTCCATCTGTCTCTGTCTCGCGCCAGGCTGGTACACGCAGTCAAACTGTGTCCCCACCACATCCTAATGTTGTCTTTCCATCTGTATCTCAGTCGCCTTCTACTCAGCCCTCCAAAATAACCTTTAACAGACTGTTGTAACGCTTGACATGACCTAAATATTTTAAATTTGTATTTACTTCAGAAGTGTTTGTTCCACTTGGAGTTGTTCCAAAGTCTTTCACTATTTATTTTCCTATCTTTCCAAGAAACTCAACCAAGTCTTCTGATGGCCACTCTTCCCCTTCTCTCTCCTCTTACCTCACTCTGTTTCATTTGACTCTATCCTACAGTCACACTCTTGCAAAACTTTCACACGCGCCCTCATGGTGAGGCTCTTCCATTGCACTTTGGTTGGGCTAGCTTCTGAGGGCGCACAAACCTAGCATGAGTACATGCAGACGCACGCATTCATCCAAGCACTGGTTTATGCGTCCTGATATCGTCCAATGGACTACGGTCTGGGATGGAAAATGGCGCGCCTCCGCCAGTAGAAACTAGTGAGGCAAACATCTAAGCAACAACAACAATAACCCAAGTCTTCTGAATACCCACATTTCAAATGCTGCAATTCGCTTCTCTATTTTCTTTGTCAGGGTCCAGGTTTCTACTCCATACAGTAAAACTGAATGCACATAGCATTTTATGCTTCTCATTTTAAAGATCTGAGATATCTGCTTTGACAGAAGTGTATCTCTCATCCTGTTAAATGTATTTTTGGCCATATCAATTCTTTTAATGATCTCCCTTTCGCATTTGCCACCAGCTGAAATTAGTTGACCAGGATATACATAGCGCGACATAATTCTTTTCTTTTTGGTGTACACCATAACTTTAAACTTTTTGATGTTGATTTCCAACCCATATTGCTGACTTTTGCTGGTTATCTTTTCCATTAAGTTCTACAAATGTACTGGATCCTCTGTTGTTAACAGCATATCGATATTGTTGAGCTACGTCCTCCTATATTTAATTCAGGCATGTAATCTATGTCAATCTATTTTACTAACTTATGTTTTAACGTACCAGACGACTTTTTATTTGCAATTTTTAACAAATAATAAATCAAGCTTGGTCATCATAAGCGATGATGACGACAACATCAGACATGCTGCGGGATGTATTGTCACATGGCTATAAGGACCAATCCTGACACGGCAGACTTTACCGCACTTCGGTGAGCACATTTACTGATGGTAACGCAGCAGGTCAAACCGTTTTGAGCAAAATAAAACACTCAGATTGTGACATCGATGTTGCAGCTTTTTTTAAAAAACTTTTAAGGAGTCTCTGTATTGTTTCGTCTGTACCCTTAATGAGTGTGCCTATTCTGAGCTCAGATGTGTGATAATGCATGTACCCTTAATGAGTGTCTGCCTGTTCTAAGCTCAGATGTGTGATAACGTCTGTACCCTTAATGAGTGTCTGCCTGTTCTAAGCTCAGATGTGTGATAACGTCTGTACCCTTAATGAGTGTCTGCCTGTTCTGAGCTCAGATGTGTGATAACGCCTGTACCTTAATGAGTGTCTGTCTGTTCTGAGCTCAGATGTATGATAACGCCCGTACCCTTAATGAGTGTCTGCCTGTTCTGAGGTCAGATGTGTGATAACACCTGTACCCTTAATGAGTGTCTGCCTGTTCTGAGCTCACCGTATGATAACTACTTGGGGGTTCGCTCATCGAGCATGTGAACAACATATCCTGTTCTTCTTATCTGGACTTTTTGCAGAAGCGTATGGATACTTAACATGTTAGTCCTGCAAATAATTTTCGAGTAAGGCACATTGTCCTGCCACCCGATTCCGAGCAGAATACGCAGACAGCTCATGTGTAAATGATTAGAGGTATGGCGTGTCTGCTACACATTGTCCATGTTTCACAAGTAGTAACAGAGGGGTTAACATTTTAGCACGACCCAGTATTATTTTGGTGACAACATTGATGCCCCGTCGGAAACAAGAAAACAGATGAGCTCGCAAATGCCGGAAGTGGTAGTATGTAGACTCGCCATCCACAGAACTATAAAGAAGCAAAGACACTCATCAAACGATCCACGAGGACGGAATGGAAAGACCTGCATAAAGAATACAGGCCAGAAGATGATAGCATTGACAAACTTGGCAGAGATGGATAGACTAATATCTTCAGACTCAGAACAAGACATTGCAGACTAAAGGCCCACTTCTACAAAATGGGTCTTAGAGACACCGTCACGTGCGATTTGGAACACCTGCGGCCGAAGACGGATGTGTCGGACCGAAAGGTGCAGATATCACAGTCAAGCTGTAAACTAGCGACACAATGCATTCCGTTCTCCGGACTACATTCTTAAACTTGCAAAGCCCTGTTCAGGGTTTAGTAGCTGGAGATTGAGAATGAACGCAGAAGAAGAAGCAGAAGAAGAAGAAGAAGAAGAAGAAGAAGAAGAAGAAGGAAGCATCCAAGCAACCACCAGGATAAATCCTGCAGGACTGCCCTACTTATACAGACCAAAGAGAGGCTGTCTGGCCCGGGGAAGTGACCATGCTCGAAAACTGTTGAGGGACCAGGAAAAAACTTGAACGCACAGTCTCCTTCGTGAAGTTCCTAGGGATAGAAAGGTAGGAACAGTTGATCGGAGAAGAAGATGCCCTGTCAACTCCAGACATTCGTTTGCAGCCTCCTAAACGCAGAGCTTGTCCATGCAATCCTGCTGTTGACCTCAGTCAAAGCTCGCCCAATCCTGCTATTGACCTCAGTCAAAGCTCGCCCAATCCTGCTGTTGACCTCAGTCAAAGCTCGCCCAATCCTGCTGTTGACCCTAGTCAGAGCTCGCCCAATACCTCAGAGTCGATATTCGTCACTCTAGGTGAGGGTACTGCTAGGCAGGTGAAGCTATCGACTACATGAAGATGTCGGTTCCTTACGGTGAAGTGTGGTTCAATGTACATCAGACTGGAAGAGTACATTAGCTCTTTAAGTCTTGATCGTGAGACCACAATTACTATATGCTGTCTACAGCTCCGCCATGGTGGATTACATATCTTGTTATAATCAGGTATTAAGGGCGCAGTTGCCAGCGAACAGAATATCCAAGACCGTGGCCACCCTCACTCACTTACAAATAAGCCATTAATAACTAACAGGATACCGATAAAACCACTACACGACTGCCTTACGGATCCCACTGCTCTTTCAATTAATGTGTGGATGTCCCTTCTTGTTCTTGTGGACGGCTGTATTTTGAAAAACTTGTCACCTCGAATTCTTCTCCTGTTTTAGAGTGGACAAGTATTTCTGAGTCTTTCCTCATAACTATAATTCCAGAATCCCACGATCATCTGGCAACAAACATGAAAGTGTATGGGGAGTAATAGATAGTGGGGGTGAAAGAACAGTGGTGGAGAATGCTACAGATGTCCTTGGAGTACAAACGATGAAGATGAGGCAAAAACATACTGAACTTAATATTTACTACAGAGAAAAATATGATTGAAAACGTTAAAATTGTGGAGTTATTTGGCTCAAGTGACCATCAGATCATCCGTTGGTGTCTTATAACAATGAGAGAAGTAAACATAAACTAGCGAGCATACGAATAGTCTAAGGCAGATGCACATAAGATGAAAGAGACAGCCAGCCACATAATCTGGAAAGATATTGTTGGAGGTACAGATGTTGAAGAGTGGGAGAGTTTCAAAACAGTTTTAGAACAAGTACAAGTGGAGTGTATTCCATGTAGGGAGGTAAACACCAAGCATAAAAAGTGGATAACTAGATTTGTAGTTAAATATAGAAGAGCTAAAAATAAAGCTTGGAAAAAATATATTAAGGCAGGTAAATCAAAAGAAACATATTTAAAATATTTGGACAAGCAGAACATAGCTCAGAAAATGAATACAGCAGCAAAAATAGACTTCGGGAAAAAAAACAACAACTTGCTAATAGGATCAAGACTGAAAGTAAAAGCTTCTTTTCTTATGTTAGAAATAAATAAAGAACGAAAGACATAGATAGCACATGTAAAATAATAAGAGAAAATACGGAGACAGCTAATCTGATAAATCAACACTTTGGCACAGTCTACACAAAAGAAGACTGCTCCAAGATCCCAGAGCATATATATATATTTTCAAATATGAAATTGATATAGTGAGATTAAAATCATTCTTTATTACGGAAGAAATTGTTTTACAAAAATTGGATGGGTTGAAAGTGAATAAATGTCCAGGTCAAGATGGTATCATCCAAAAATGCTGTTTGAAATAAGAGACAAACTAGCAAACCTATTGGCTATATTATGTTCTCAATCACTAGCAAAAGGGATTGTTCCAAGAGATTGGAAAGATGCAGTAGTGATTTCCTTATTCAAAAAGGGAAAGAAATTAGATTCAGTAAATTATAGACGGTGAGTTTAACGAGCATAGTCTGTAAATTGTTAGAGTCAATAATCAAAGAAACCATTGTAATGCATCTAGTTTAATCTAATCATAAATAGTCAGCATGGGTTTATTAGGGGAAGATCGTGTTTAACAAATCTGTTGCAGTTCACGGAGGAGGTTACTAAAATAATAGATAAATTGGAACCAGTGGATGTTATTTATCTAGATTTTGCAAAGGCTTTTGATAGAGTACCTCATCGAAGATTATTTAAAAAGTTAAAATCACATGAAATAGGTGGGGAGGTTGCCGAATAGATTGAAAGTTGGTTAACGAGAAGAAGGCAGAGATTGGGCATAGATAAGGAGTACTCTGAGTGGTGTGAAATGAAAAGTGGAGTGCCACAGGGCTCGGTTTTGGGACCGATATTGTTTTTGATATATTGAAACATTTAAACGAGCCCTGGTCGCGTAAGCGTGCTTTTGTATTGTATTCCACACAATTCACGAGTAACAGTCTTGGTTTGTTTTAAAAGAATGTTGGGGGACGGCGTGGCCTAGTGGATAAGTGGCACGGCTCACAATCCGAAGGTGCTGGGTTCGATCCCCATCACAGCACCTGCCGTTACCCCGGGGAAGCAAACCCTTAGAAAATGCAGGAGGAAGCAGACCCTTACATAAAATGCATGCTGAAGTCGGATGCATTGGGCCGACAGGCGCAAAATAAAAACTACAGTGCAACGCACACCGCCTTGGGGATTAGAGAAATAAGGCGAACGCAAAAAAAAAAAAAAAAAAAAAAAAAAAAAAAAAAAGAATGTTGCGTCTCTCAAATTCATGTACACCAGGTGTCGTCTCTCAAATTCATGTACACCAGGTGTCGACTCTCAAATTCATGTACACCAGGTGTCGTCTCTCAAACTCATGTACACCAGGTGTTGTCTCTCAAACTCATGTAAACCAAGTGTCGTCTCTCAAACTCATGTACACCAGGTGTTGTATCTCAAACTCATGTACACCAGGTGTTGTATCTCAAACTCATGTACACCAGGTGTCGTCACATGTTCTTGCCTGATTTCACACAAGTAGTCAGCTGTACGTGTTGCACGATGACAAATAATTCAGACATCTATTTAAAGTTACACTGCCTGAACCTTATCATCCATTTGCTTAATACTTCTATCTACTTAAAGTTAGGCGTGACCTAGTGATGAAGTGTTCAGTCGCTGTTTCTCAGAATTTTCATGTTATGAGAGACAACTTTTGTGTAATTTTGTAGTAAGAAAGTTTAAAACACGCCCAATCTAATCAGCTGTCAATCTTTCGTATCCACACATTGTTTCTAACAATTTACTGCAATCATACAGAGCTTTCAATTTCTTTGACAATTGGTGACAATAATAAATTATGTCTAAATCTTGTACAGTCTTAATTTGTCTATCAAATGACAATATGACAGTTACTCGTGAGTTTATAGAAAAATCATTCAAAAGATATTTTTGTACAAAATCAAATAATATTCGAAATATTAAGAAAACCCAAACCAAAAATATTTTCACTTATTTTTGATATATATTTGATGTTCTCAATCATCCATCAGCCGTAGGCGAAGAAGCCATCCAGCGGATGCCCCAGATGTTTACAAACAAGAAGTGGACGAAATCATCGACCATGATGAGGTGGACAAGGCCATAAACGCACTTTCGATGGTAAAAGCCACTGGTGCGGATGAAATACCAGCAGATATCTATATATAAGACAGCTGACCCATGTCTTACTAGCAAGATCACTGAACTATTCAGTGTTATTTAGGCTGAGGGAAAAATCCCGCATGGATTTAAAGATGCTTCAATAGTTCACATATATAATAGGAAAGGAAACTTGCAGAACTGTGATAATCACAGTGGAATATCCCTGCTATGAGTCGCGGACAAATTCTAGCACGCCTCTTGTTATGATAACCATACTGGAATATCCCTGTTATGCGTCGTGGACAAATTCTAGCACGCCTCTTGTTATGATAACCATACTGGAATATCCCTGCTATGAGTCGCGGACAAATTCTAGCACGCCTCTTGTTATGATAACCATACTGGAATATCCCTGCTATGAGTCGCGGACAAATTCTAGCACGCCTCTTGTTATAACCATACTGGAATATCCCTGCTATGAGTCGCGGACAAATTCTAGCACGCCTCTTGTTAAATCGGATAGGCGAGTATCTTGAACAAGGCCACCACCTCCCAGAGAGTCAGTGTGGCTTCAGAACCGGACGGGGAAACTGTAGACATGATCTTTGCAGAGGGACAGATACAGAAGAAATGTGAGGAGCATAGCATAGACCTGTACACTGCGTTTGTCGACGTCACTAAGGCATTCGACACGGTATGCTCGCCCAAACCCTGTTTAGCATGATGTTCTCAGCAACGATACCGGATGCTTTTAGAACAGCCGAGTCCGGCGTAACCATGAGATACCCATGGACGGCAGGCTCCTCAATGCTCGGAGTTGGGGGCAAAAACCAGAGTAGCAGGCGACATGATCCATGAACTTGTTTTTTCTGACGACTGTGATGTGAATAGCACCTCAGAGCGGGAAATTCAGGAGGAAATGGATCGGTTCTCTGCTGCATGCAACAACTTCGGACTGGTCATGAATGTTAAACAAAATTGAAGTTATGCACCAACCAACTCCTGGTACAGCATACCCGCATCCACACATGACAGTAAATGAACAGATTCTGAAAGATGTGTGCAAGTTCACCTACCTGGGTAGTAGACTGTCGCGAACCGACAATGTGGAAGACGAGGTGGTAAGTATAATAATCAAAGCCAGTGCAGCCTTCAGTAGAATGTACGCGACAGTATGGGAGCGCCGGGTCATTAGCGATAAGACAAAGCTCAAGGTCTACCGAGCTGCTATTCTCCCACACACATACATACATACATACATACATTCATACATACATACATACATACATAGATACATACATACATACATACATACATACATACATACATACATACATACATACATTCATAGATACATACATACATAGATACATACATACATACATACATTCATACATACATAGATACATACATACACACATACATACATACATACATACATACATACATACATACATACATACATACATACATACATACATACATACATACATTCTTACATACATTCATACATTCCACACATTACATACATTACATACGCACACACACATACGCACATACGCAAATGCGTACACACGCACACACATACCATTGCTGAGGTTAAGGCAGCAATAGAAAAACTGAAAGATGGCCGAGCCGCGGGCCTCGACAATATTCCCCCTTCGCTTTTAAAGTGCGCTTTGGACCCGATTAACACCACTCTGACCACCACCCAGGACCCGATGACCACCAGCCAGGACCCGATGACCACCACCCTAAGCCCGATGACCACCACACTGGACCCGATAACCACCACCCAGGACCCGATGACCACCACCCAGGACCCGATAACCACCACCCAGGATCCGATGACCACCACCTGGACCCGATGACCACCACCCAGGACCCGATGACCATCACCCAGGACCCGATGACACCACCCTGGACCCGATGACTACCACCCTGGACCCGATGACCATCACCCAGGACCCGATGACCACCACCCAGGACCCGATGACCACCACCATGGACCCGATGACCACCACCCTGGACCCGATGACCACGACCCTGGACCCGATGACCACCACCCTGCAAACGATGACCACCACCCTGGACCCGATGACCACCACCCTGCACACGATGACCACCGCCCTGGACACGATGACCACCACCCTGCACATGATGACCACCACCCTGGACCCGATGACCACCACCCTGGACCCGATGACCACCACCCTGCACCAACTCTTCGCAACGGTGTAGAACACTGGATAAGTGCCTGCGGCATGGCGTGACGGAAAAATAATTTCCTTGTATAAGGGAAAGTGCTCCCGTCTGGAATGAGGCAATTACAGACCTATTACCCTACTGTCCGTCTCCGGTAAGGTCTTCGTACACGTGCTACTCTCAGACCTATTACCCTACTGTCCGTCCCCGGTAAGGTCTTCGAACATGTGCTCCTCTCCAGACGGCAGATCCTTTTAATGAGGCATCGTCGCACCCAACAATCAGGGTTGACAGCTTCTCGATCCACCACTGACGCCATTTTCGCCCTCCGCCTCCTCGCAGAACTGCATCTACGAGATGCCTTCACGTCCTGTGGAAGGACCTACAATGCGTGGGTATCCCAGGCACACGAGTTTAGAATTTTGTTAAGGCGTTCCGTGTGTATGGTTTAGTGTTGGCGGATAGTTTAGTGTTTGTGGGTAGTTTAGTGTTTGTGAATAGTTTAGTGTTTGTGGATAGTTTAGTGTTTGTGCAGAGCTTGGTGTTTGTGGAGAGTTTAGTGTCTGTGGATAGTTTAGTGTTTGTTAAAAGTTTAGTGTTTATGGATAGTTTAGTGTTTGTGGAGAGCTTGGTGTTTGTGGAGAGTTTAGTGTCTGTGGATATTTTAGTGTTTGTTTAGAGTTTAGTATTTGTGGAGAGTTTAGTGTTTGTGGAGAGTTTATTGTTAGCTGAGAGCTTAGTGTTTGGGGAGAGTTTAGTGTTTGTTGAGAGTTTTGTGTTTGTGGAGAACTTAGTGTTTGTTGAGAGTTTAATATTTGTTGAGAACTTAGTGTTTGTTGAGAGTTTAGTGTTTGTTGAGAACTTAGTGTTTGTTGAGAGTTTAGTGTTTGTTGAGAACTTAGTGTTTATTGAGAGTTTAGTGTCTATGGATAGTTTAGTGTTTGTTGAGGAGAATTTAGTGTTTGTGGAGAGTTTAGTGTTTGTGGATAGTTTAGTGTTTGTGGAGAGTTTAGTGTTTGTGGAAAACATAGTGTTTGTGGAGAGTTTAGTGTTTATGGAGAGTTTAGTATTTGTGGAGAGTTTAGTGTCTGTGGATAAATTAGTGCTTGATGAGAGTTTAGTGTTTGTGTAAAAACATAGTGTTTGTGGAGAGTTTAGTGTTTGTGGAGAGTTTAGTGTTTGTTAAGAGTTTAGTGTTTTTTGAGAACTTAGTGTTTGTTGAGAGTTTAGTGTTTATTGAGAACTTGGTGTTTGTGGAGAGTTTAGTGTTTGTTGATAGCTTAGTGTTTGGTTTGTGGAGAGTTTAGTCTTTGTTGAGAGTTTTGTGTTTGTTGAGAACTTAGTGTTTGTTAAGAGTTTAGTGTTTGTTTGAGAACTGAGTGTTTGTTGAGAATTTAGTATTTGTGGAGAGTTTAGTGATTGTGGAGAACTTGGTGTTTATTGAGAACTTAGTGTTTGTGGAGAACTTAGTGTTTGTTGAGAGTTTAGTGTTTGTGGAGAGTTTAGTGTTTGTGGAGGGTTTAGTGTTTTTTGAGAGTTTAGTGTTTGTTGAGAGTTTAGTGGTTGTTGAGAACTTAGTGTTTGTTGGGAACTTAGTGTTTGTTGGGAACTTAGTGTTTGTGAAGAACTTAGTGTTTGTTGAGAGTTTATTGTTTGTGGAGAGCTTTGTGTTTGTTGAGAGTTTAGTGTTTGTTGAGTACTTAGTGTTTGTTGAGAGTTTAGTGTTTGTTTAGAACTTAGTGTTTGTTGAGAGTTTAGTGTTTTTTGAGAACTTAGTGTTTGTTGAGAGTTTAATGTTTGTTGAGAACTTAGTGTTTGTTGAGAGTTTAGTGTTTATTGAAAACTTAGTGTTTGTGGAGAGTTTAGTGTTTGTTGATAGCTTAGTGTTTGGTTTGTGGAGAGTTTAGTGTTTGTTGAGAGTTTTGTGTTTGTTGAGAACTTAGTGTTTGTTAAGAGTTTAGTGTTTGTTTGAGAACTGAGTGTTTGTTGAGAATTTAGTGTTTGTGGAGAGTTTAGTGTTTGTGGAGAACTTAGTGTTTGTTAAAAGTTTAGTGTTTGTTGAGAGTTTAGTGTTTGTGGAGAGCTTGGTGTTTGTGGAGAGTTTAGTATTTGTGGAGAACTTGGTGTTTATTGAGAACTTAGTGTTTGTGGAGAACTTAGTGTTTGTTGAGAGTTTAGTGTTTGTGGAGAGTTTAGTGTTTGTGGAGGGTTTAGTGTTTTTTGAGAGTTTAGTGTTTGTTGAGAGTTTAGTGGTTGTTGAGAACTTAGTGTTTGTTGGAAACTTAGTGTTTGTTGGGAACTTAGAGTTTGTTGAGAACTTTGTGTAGACAAATTCGTGAAAGTTTAGCACAGTAAAACAAATAAATGAAACAATGTCTTATCTCAAACAATAGCATATTTTTGTTATAGAAATACTGTAGATGCCACCTAATATGACACACACTGTATGTTGGGCTTGTCTAAAACGCTATTGTAATTAATAACGTGGTAATCGGATGTAGTAGGTTGTGACGTGTTCAGCCTCATTTGTCTGCATTGGCTTGGCTTCGTTCGTTCTCAATCTCCCTCTACCAAACCCTGAAAGGGCTTAAGTAGCAGAATGTAGTCCAGAGAACGGAATGCGTTGTGTCGTAGTTAACAGCTTGACTGCGATATTTGCACCTTTCGGTCCAACACATCCGACTTCAGCAAGCATTTTTTGAGTACCGGGTTAGCATTCCCTCTTCGATCCCTTCTCCTTAGCCAGTCTGCCCTGCTGCAGCCTGTCATCCAGGATCACCGCGTGGAGGTGTAGAAGGGTCTTGGCAGCTTTGGTTCGCTGGCCCTGACGCTAGCAGTCAGCTATGGGTCGCTGACCACTGCAGCTCATGCGCTGCTCAGCATCTTGATCCTGTAACAGTTCCCGCCGGAGCAAGGGGAGTTTAGGATGCATGAACATGTTAAAGCCTAAAGCTACCTGAATGTATGTCAAGGTCACTCACCGTCTCAGCAAAGGAGAACAGAGTTGGGTTAAGGAATGTGGACATATAGAAACTGACCACTGGCCTTCCGATTTTGGTAGGGGGAGATTGATTGACAGACGAAATTGGCAGCGGGGCTTGCTGCGAGAGAATGAGTGACAGGTGTGCAAAGTGTTTCGTTCCAATTGGGATTAAAGATGACCATCACCTGAGATCGATTGGCCAAGCTCTGGCCTTGCTTGAGGGTATATAACTCGAGACAAAGTTTAGCTCGGGAGGCTGGAGAGAGAGAGGCTGGATAGAGAAAGGCTGGAGAGAGAGAGGCTGGAGAGAGAGAGGCTGTATGGAGGAGAGTGAGACTGAATGTATATAGTATGTTTAACTCACCGACTTAGATAGAGGAGCGATTGATAAACGTTGGACGAATGTTTAGTGATAGAACAGGATCGCTCAAATAGGTGAATGAGTTTTGCATTAATAGATAATGTGAAAGTGTGTTTGTAAGCAAGGACACATTGTGAACGGGTTAATACGAGATCGCCCGCCTGAGGGGATTTCAGTGAGGAAGAGTATTTGATAAGGCGTGTTGAAGACGCAGTTAAGGCGATGTGTGTGTGATGTAATTGCAAGGCAATAGAACTGGGTTTTAGATAGTTGGGAATTCCATCAATAGCTAATGCTTACAATTCCCGTTATAGTAGAATGTTTAGTTAAGATATGTATTATATTGTGTTTGTAATTTCTTTAATCATTCTATGATATGAGTATGATATAATATATATGCCACCTGTTGTGTGATATGTCATTTACTGAGTATGGTCAGGATGATGTGGATGAGTGTGAGAATGTTCTAAGTTAGAATAACGGCCAGGGCAACCAGTGGGATCTGCTACGATCCCAGTCTGCATTGAATTAGTTACATTTCTTCTATACTTTCTTTAACTTATTTATACTGGTTTAGAAGACTCTGCAGAGTCTGTATGCGACCAGTTTCTTTTACATTTCTTTGATCTACAAACTATACACATCCAATCTATTTTTGCATGCATTAATTGACCGTGCCCCCACTATTTCCTGTGGTAATGCATTCCAAGCATTCACCACTCTCTGACTAAAAAAAATACTTCACAATAGCCAATCTTTACCTTTCTTCAATCAATTTGTAGCTATGCTCTCTTGTTCTTGAAGGTGGTTGAATTTTGAAAAAACCTTGTTAAAGTCTAATTTATCCGTTCCTCTGATCATCTTATAAACCTATATTAAGTCACCTCGAATTCTTCTCTTTTATATACACTGTATGCCGGTTTTTCTGTGTCTTTCCCCAAAACTATAATTCTGAAATCCCACTATCAGTTTTGTCGCTCTTCTGTGTTATAATGACTCCACACCTGTACACAGTACTCCAATCTAGATCGAACTAATGCTTTATACAGTTTCACTATCACTTCCTTGCTTCTATGTTTAATATTTCTTTTTATCATACCTAACATTGCATTTGGCTTTTTCACTGCTACCTGGACTTCCTCACTCATCTTACCTGTATGATCTATTATAACTCCTAGGTCCCTTTCCTTATTCCAATGGGTGTTTTATATAGTTTACAGCTGGGTGAACTGGAGCAAGCCATGACTAGGAAACTGTTTTGTATTAATTATCGTCGTCATGGCCGTTTACTCCTCCTCTTCTTTTTTTCTTCTTCTTCTTGCTTAGTTTCTTCTTCTTCTACTTTTTCTTCTTTCTTCATCTTCTTCTTTTTTCATTTTTTTTATCTTATTTTTCTTCTTCTTCCGTTTCATTATCATCATCATCATAATCACCATCAACATCATCACTGCAATGAGCATCACATCATCATCTTCTTATATTTCTTCTTCTTCTTATTGTTGTTGTTCTTTTTTCTTCTTCCCCTTGTTCTTTCGTGAAACATGTCGATATTTGTAATTAATTTGTAATAAATGAATTTCATGTTTTACTTTCTTTTCATCTGGTGATAGTGCTCGTGTTAACAAACCCAACAGGACCGCCAAGACTAAACAAAACACACGTAACAGCCAGCCACCCTCGACACAATGACCAAACCAAGCGTATCGAGTATAAACATGGAGCCAGCTTCTAGCCCCGAGTTCGGCATGACCTCTGATGGCAGGAGGAAGTCTGCGATTGGTTCTGTGCTTTCTGCTCACAACATTAACTACAAGGTCATCGTCCCCACAGGCTGTTGTGGTGGCCGGAAGATTGAGAAAACAATTTTGAATGACGTCACGTAAGTTAATCTTGTTCATCTTCCTGATGTTCTTCTAGCAATTTCAGAGCGGAGGCAGAGGGCATTGAAGGCTGCAGTAGAAGCAATGTTGACAGGCGAAAGCAATGAAAGTCAGATAGTCCTGTTTACAGATGCCCTGTTCGTGGTTACAGCACTGAAAAGCCAGATAAATACAGAACAATGACTTAAGAGCAGAACTATATCAACTATGTCAGAATCAGCAACCAAAAGAGTAGTGGTACAGTGGGTTCCATCCCACTGTAACATTCAAGGCAACGAGGCGGCAGAAAGACTGGCAAAAGAAGGTGCAAAATTACCACAGCCAGATTCTAGTGTGACCTACGAAGAGTCCAAAAGGTTTATTAGGGCCAGATACATGGTCAAATGGGAAACAGAGTATACTGGGTACACAAACAATGATGCCTATTACCAGTTGAACAGAAGAGAGCAGGTCTGCTGTTTGTTATCAGACTCTTAGAGTCATGCGTGAGTTAGGCGGGAGTGAGGGAGCCAAGTTGGGACCACCCAGCCCAGCCTATTTTGCACAAAAGTGACTGCCTCTTGTCGTAAGGTACTACTACTTCTTACTCGTCCCTGCCCTACTCCCCTTGTGGTACCTATGTCTGTAACAAAAACACAACAAACTCCCAGTTCTCAAACACCCGTTCCAGCTTTATCAAATGTTCGCTGTTTCGTTTATTTTTCTATCCAGATATTATATTCTTTACGCGCATTTTGATCTGCCTCTACCTGCTTGCCATGATGATATCAGAATAGAAGCCACAGTATCATGTTATCAGCTAGCTTTCTTAATGTCTGTAATATTCAACGACTTTTCCTACTTTTCACCCCATGTTCCCCTTATATATTTCTGGTTTCTACCAACAGTTTCATATCGGTCCCTGACACAGCTCTCAGCAGAACACCCAAGGATGGTCATACAGTGGATCCCATCCCACTGCAATATTGAAGATAATGAAGCTGCAGACAAACTAGCAAAGAGTGGAGGAACATTCCCACAAACAGATCTGAGTATCACAATGAGGTCAAGACCATAATTAAAGCCAACTTCAGGGTAAAATGGGCTGATCAACACCCTGACTTCCGAAAAGAAGACAGCTACTTAACTAGAGAAGAGCAAGTCATCATCTTCAGACTGAGAACTGGGCATTACAGACTCAATGGTCATCTTTACAACAAAATGAGGATTTGGACAGATAACAGGTGCCCGTGTGGGGAGCATATCATGACCGTGGAACACATCCCGAAGGCTGCACGGTCACGCAGGAAAAGAGAGAACAATACTGGCCTCGTGAGACAGATATGAGACAGAAGCTGTATGGAGATGAAACAGCCTTACAAACAACGGTGTCCTTTGTAAGAGAAACCGGAACCTTGATCTGAGGATGGAGGAGAAAGAAGAAGACGATATCAGGGATTTTTATGATACAATTTCAATACCCATCTTCTGTGTCATAATTCTATCATCTTTATAATAATCTATTCACTTCGGGCGTTAGACGTCGTGGGGAGGTGTAGCTTTCTGTCATGTGCCAGCTTAGTCGCCGATGTTATTGTCATTCCTTGTTTCTTCAGTGTCTCACTGACACCATCTATCCATCTTTTACGTGGTTTGCCTTTTTCTCTGTAACCCTGATGTCTGGTATTGTAGATACGACCAGCTGGTAACTTCGGTTGTATTCTTGTCAGATTTCCGAACCATTTTATTCTGTCTTTCTATGTATTCCATGCACGGTGTTGCACCCACCGCCTGTCTGATTACTTCGTATCGTACTCTGTCCAGCCGTGTGACCCCGACAGCTTTTCTCAAACACCACATTTAGCATACTGTGAGTTTTCTTTCTTATACCTGAGTGAAAGTCCGTGTCTGAAACTGGTAGCAGAGAGTTGGTATGAAAATACTATTGATCAACTGTCGCTTTGTCTTCATTGGGATGTGTTTGTGTCTTAGTAATGGTGAGAGCTGATAGGAAAACGCATTAGCTATATGTGTTCTTGATTCCATATCATTATCTAGCCTTCCATTTTGTGTAAACACGCTGGTCAAATAATTTACAATTTTATATAATAACCCAAAGATGAAAGTCTGTAACTTTCTGATTGCAGTTTTGTTGTTTTCCATGCTGCAGAAGCATACATTAGCAAGAACTTTACATTGGAGTTGAAGATATTTATTTCTGTGTTAGACTGAATTTATTTGAATTTCCGTAACTTGTTCAACGTATAACAAACTCCTCATGCCTTTACTTCTTATTTTTATATGTTTATCTGTCCCTTCTACTATGTTTATATCTACCTCCTACGGTTTATCTCTCCCTCCTACTATGTTTATCTGTCCCTCCTACTATGTTTATCTGTCCCTCCTACTATGTTTATATCTACCTCCTACTATGTTTATCTCTACCTCCTACTATGTTTATATCTACCTCCTACTATCTTTATCTCTACCTCCTACTATGTTTATACCTACCTCCTACTATGTTTATCTCTACCTCCTACTATGTTTATATCTACCTCCTACTATCTTTATCTCTACCTCCTACTATGTTTATATCTACCTCCTACTATGTTTATCTCTACCTCCTACTATGTTTATACCTACCTCCTACTATGTTTATCTCTACCTCCTACTATGTTTATCTCTACCTACCTCCTACTATGTTTATCTCTATCTCCTACTTTGTTTATCTCTATTCCTACTATGTTTATCTCTACCTACCTCCTACTATGTTTATCTCTATCTCCTACTATGTTTATCTCTATCTCTTACTATGTTTATCTCTATCTCCTACTATGTTTATCTCTACCTACCTCCTACTATGTTTATTTCTCCCTCCCACCATGTTTATCTCTCCCTCTTTCCATGTTTATCTCTATCTCCTACTATGTTTATCTCTACATACCTCCTACTATGTTTATCTCTATCTCCTACTATGTTTATATCTACCTACCCCATACTATGTTTATCTCTATCTCCTACTATGTTTGTCTCTACCTCCTACTATGTTTATCTCTACCTACCTCCTACTATGTTTATCTCTACCTACCTCCTGCTATGTTTATCTCTACCTACCTCCTACTATGTTTATCTCTACCTCCTACTATGTTTATCTCTACCTACCTCCTACTATGTTTATCTCTACCTACCTCCTACTATGTTTATGTCGTTACCAAGATAGATGAATGATGCCACATCTTGTTATGTCATGATAGCGAACGCAGAGGGTTAAAGTCTTTGGATCCCGTGTGAATCTACTGTCCTGGCCGTGCTGGGGTTTGCGGAAATGAAAGTGTTGACACCCTTGCCTAAAATAACGCATGCAGTGTAAAAATTGTGTAATAGATCTAATCTCATATGGAATAGGTTACATTAGACATCTTTAGTGTTAAAGATTAGTCAGAAAAAGATAAGTAAGGAGGAGAAAGTCATTTTGTATTATTTATTACTGAATGAGTGTTCTGATAGCGAGAATTTACAATACAGCGACACTAGAACAATAGAACAAAGAAACAGCCTTGAGTACGGACAGTTGAACCAACACCGACGTACGAAGAGTCAAAACGGCTTATCAAAGCCAGATACATGACCAAATGGGAAACTGAACATACTGGTTACACCAAAAACGATGCCTATTACCAGTTGAGCCGAAGAGAGCAGGTCGTTGTCTTCAGACTTCGCACTGGCCACAATAGACTGAGGTATCACCTATTCAACAAATTGAAGATAGGTGGAACCGACGAATGCCCGTGCGGTACTGGTAAAATGACCGCTGAACATCTGCTGCAGAACTGCCCGACATACGAGGATCAGAGAGAGCAGATGTGGCCATCACCAGTGGAACTGCAAGACAAGCTCTATGGCAGTGGCGACAGCCTCAGGATGACCGCCGCTTTTTTCGAAAAAATAATGGTTACTGTCTGACTGCGTACGAAGAAGAAGAACCAACACCAACCAAAATTAGCATGTTTTAGTGTACTATGTACGTAAGGTATTCTACACCATTCAACGAACCAATCCCAAAAACTGGCTCCAGAACTTTGAACACGTATGACGCAATTGGGGTTAACGAGCAGGGACCCGGAAATTCGTATAAAGCGGTACATAACTGACCAATGATCGATGAGGGATTTTTTAGCTCGGAAATCGCACCTCTAAACATGACTTGTTGTTGCTTAGATGTTTGCCTCACTAGTTTCTACTGGCGGAGGCGCGCCATTTTCCACCCCAGACTGTAGTCCATTGGGCGATATCAGGACGCATAAACCAGTGCTTGGATGCATGTGTGCGTCTGTATGTACCTATTCTAGGTTTGTGCGCTCTCAGAAGCTAGCCCAACCAAAGTGCAATGGAAGAGCCTCACCATGAGGGCGCGTGTGAAAGTTGTGCAAGAGTGTGACTGTAGGACAGAGTCAAATGAAACAGAGTGAGGTAAGAGGAGAGAGCAGAGTTGCCCCCAGGGTCAAATCCTAAACATGACTTATTTAGCCAAAATGCGGAGAGACATTCTAGTTGGAGACGAGAGAGCCAGCAAGTCGCTCGCACTCGGTGAGGAATCAGAGAACAGATTCGACAAGACAAATCCACGTGTCAGTCGTGGGAACATTGTTACATATGTTACATAATTAGTTCATTAACTCAAAGATGTTTGAAGACTAATAGTGAAGTCACACAAGGTGAACCATCTTCAAGAATTCTGTCTGGTAGAAGACAAATTCTTACACTCGTCCAGTAACTTCAGGAGAAATTACTCTATTAGTAACGTTTACCAGTTCGTTTTCTAGATGGTGAGTTGAAGTCAGTCAAGAAAAACCATCTTCGCGAATTCTGTCTGGAAATAGACAAATTCCTTACAGTCACACTGAGTATTTTCACGCGAAGCGACGGTTACAAGTCTGAAAACCAGTCTGAATTTAGCAGAAGAGGAAGAAATTTGATTGGGACCAAGAGATCAGAACCACGAGAATAGTTTAGACGACACTTCTTCTTCTTCTTCTTCTTCGTACGCAGTCAGACAGTAACCATTATTTTTTCGAAAAAAGCGGCGGTTATCCTGAGGCTGTCGACACTGCCATAGAGCTTGTCTTGTGGTTCCACTGGTGATGGCCACATCTGCTCTCTCTGATCCTCGTATGTCGGGCAGTTCTGCAGCAGATGCTCAGCGGTCATTTTCCCGGTACCACACGGACATTCGTCGGTACCACCTATCTTCAATTTGTTGAATAGGTGGTACCTCAGTCTATTGTGGCCAGTGCGAAGTCTGAAGACCACGACCTGCTCTCTTCTGTTCAACTGGTAATAGGCATCGTTTTTGGTGTAGCCGGTATGGTCAGTTTCCCATTTGGTCATGTATCTGGCTTTAATAAGCCGTTTTGACTCTTCGTACGTCATACTAGTATCTGTTTGTGGTAGTCTTGCACCTTCTTTTGCCAGTCTGTCTGCCTCCTCGTTGCCTTGGATGTTGCAGTGTGATGGGACCCACTGTACCACTACCCTTTTTGGTGCGGACTGCTGGCATAGTTGACAGAGTACTGCTCTTAAGTCATTAAGCTCAATGTTTTTCTGGCTTTTTAGTGCTGTGACTACTGCCAGAGCATATGTAAGCAGGACTGTATGGCTTTCATTTTCTTTATGTGTCACCATTTCTTTCACTGCCGCCCTCAGTGCCTCTGTCTCCGCTCTGAAATTGCTTGTGTACTTACCAGTAGCGAATGACAGTGTTATTTTTCTGCCATTTGGTAGGTCCAGGAATGCCCCAGCCCCTCCGTTCTGTGTTGTGTTTGTTACAGAGCCGTCGGTGTATGCATAGGTCCAGTCCATGCTTGGGTAGTTTTTCGTTATGTACCTCAGGGTTGTATCTCTTCTTTCTTTTTCAGCCTGGCAGTTTTTGTTTCCAATACCTGATATATTTTCGACCACCTCTAGAAATATATGCTGCCTCCAGGTAGGTTTTCGTACAGTATGGATGGGATTTGGTGTTGTTAGTGCGTTCATAGGGTCTTCGTGCATCTTTGCTTTGGCTATTTCTGCAAAGTTTCTCCGCTTTAGTTTCCCATTTCCAAAATTGTTTAGTCTCTAGTGCATTGGATGGTCAGTCAGGCTTCTAAGTTTCTCTGCTTGCTGCTGGGCTCTGCAGTCTCTTCTGTCCGTTATGGGTTGCAGTTTTGTAATCTTTTCAAGTTCTACAATTGGCGTTGACTTCATGCCTCCTGTTATAACTCTCATGGCTTGGTTTTGGAGTTTGCTAATTTTATCAAAGTTCGCCTTTTCTGATGTTGTCCATGCCGCAATGCCATACTCGAGAACTGGTCTCACTCTTCCAGTGTACAGTTTCTTTAGTATACTTTCGTCTGCTCCCCAGCTTGTGCCAGCAAGTTTCCTCATGATTGCCATTCTTTCTCTGGCTCTCATTCGGTTTCTCTCGATCTGACTTTTCCATGTCATGCGCCGATCAAATGTGACCCCCAGGTAGTTTGGATTGCCGTTTGGCTGCAGGTATTTGCGTTAAGACTTATTTTGGTGTTTTGAGGTTTGTTTAAAAGCGAGAATATTGTACATGTTGTTTTTTCCTCGTTTATTTTGACCAACCATGAGTTCGCCCACTCTTCCAGCGATATTAGGGCCTGCTGCATCCGATTACTTGCTATGGGGAGATTTTTTTCAGAGGTCCACATAGCCAGATCGTCTGCAAACATTGAGCTATGGACTCTTCTTGGTATATTCTCTGTGATGTTATTTATTAACACCAGGAAGAGTGTGGGTGACAGTATTCCCCCTTGAGGTACTCCTTGCTCAAGTGTCACCTTTTTGCTCATCTGCCCTTGTACTTGAACTCTGGTTGTTCTGTTTTTGAGGTAGTGGCTGATCCATTTGTACAATGGGATACGATGTCTTGTGTTTACCTACGCCTTTTTTATGACAAAGAAATGATAATGACCGAGACAATGATGTACGAAAGATACTCACTGGAGTCTGTAAGGCTCACAGAAGAGCCCTACATAGAAATAATGCTGCGAACTCTACCTCGAGTAAACCTTCTTGCCAATCTCATCTGCAGTCTCTGCAACATCACTTTTTATTTGCATCTTTAAACTTCGTCCTGTTTCATGGCTGGTGCTGATCGCTAGTCACGTGGTCTTAAACTGTCCCTCGCGTGGACAATTCTTTTACAGCTTTCGGGGCCTGACCACCATATTCCAGAGCTCCCTTTACCTCCCATCCCTGAAAAACGCCACCCTCATCTCCTTTTCGTTGACAACTCGCCATAACAGTAGTGGTTTTTGTTTTCTTTTGCTTAATCCCCCATCAACATTCTGAAATATGCTTTTCTCCACAATTCTAACTAGAAGTCTTAGGATCATTCCCAGGTTTGACATGTCATGTTCACGTGTCCATCATTTAGAACAATCGTACTAAACTATGAATAATAAAAGACTATAATACAAGACAAAAATCTCTGCCCGTGACCTAACTAACTTTCCTTTTACCTGACATCTGACACTGAAAAGTTTCGGACAAAAACGGCCGGCTTTGTTCGAAATCACCGACACATTTAACCTTTATCTGAACCTTGAATAGGTTTTGAAACTCACCCATACCCTTGCTTCCCACCAAGTTACAATGAACTTTCAATGGTCTCCTTGGTGCGTGATCATGATTGGGACCATCCATGTGATCCTGTCGAGATCACTGACCCAGTCACACAGTGCTCCACAAACGAGATGTGTTCAAAAAGTATTCGACATTTGGGCCGGAAAAATACAAATACTCATCTGGAGATTTGGAACCTTAACCCCATTCATAGTACTCTCCATGGGACTTCACACACTTTCCCAAAGTACTCTCCATGGGACTTCACACACTTTACGAAAGTACTCTCCATGGGACTTCACACACTTTCGCAAAGTACTCTCCATGGGACTTCACACACTTTCCGAAGTACTCTCCATGGGACTTCACACACTTTCCCAAAGTACTCACGATGGGACTTCACACACTTTCCCAAAGTACTCACGATGGGACTTCACACACTTTCCCAAAGTATTGTCCATGGGAGTTCACCCACTTTCCCCAGTGATCCTGCCATTGTTAGAAGCATTCTTCTTCTTCTTCGTTCGTTCTCAATCTCCCTCTACCAAACCATGAAAGGGTAAGTAGCAGAATGTAGTCCAGAGAACGGAATGCGTTGTGTCGTAGTTTACAGCTTGGCTGCGATATTTGCACCTTTCGGTCCAACACATCCGACTTCAGCAAGCATTTTTTGAGTACCGGGTTAGCATTCCCTCTTCGATCCCTTCTCCTTAGCCAGTCTGCCCTGCTGCAGCCTGTTATCCAGGATCACCGCGTGGAGGTGTAGAAGGGTCTTGGCAGCTATGATTCACTGGCCCTGACACTAGCAGTCAGCTATGGGTCGCTGACCACTGCAGCTCATGCGCTGCTCGGCATCTTGATCCCGTTAGAATCATTCAAGGAAGGCCTCTTTGGCAATGGAGTACAGCCGAGTCGTCCCATTCTGCATACTATCTTCTCGTGACTCACATCGGGTCCATTTCAGGGGATGTCTGAACCTGGAGAACAGCCACAAATAGCAAGGATCCATGTAGGGAGAATAGAGAGCCTGGCGAACGAGAGGAAGGTTGTGTTTGACCAAGAAAGTCTGAATCAAATGAAAAGAATGGGCGGGTGGGTTGTCATGATGGAGCTGTCAAGTGACGGGTGCTCACTACACTTAACACTGAAAGACTGACTGACAGGTGCTCACTACACTTAACACTGAAAGACTGACTGACAGGTGCTCACTACATGCAACACTGAAAGACTGACTGACAGGTGCTCACTACACTCAACACTGAAAGACTGACTGCCAATGACTGACAGGTGCTCACTACACTCAACACTGAAAGACTGACTGACAGGTTCTCACTACATGCAACACTGAAAGACTGACTGACAGGTGCTCACTACACTCAACACTGAAAGACTGACTGCCAATGACTGACAGGTGCTCACTACACTCAACACTGAAAGACTGACTGACAGGTTCTCACTACATGCAACACTGAAAGACTGACTGACAGGTGCTCACTACACTCAACACTGAAAGACTGACTGCCAATGACTGACAGGTGCTCACTACACTCAACACTGAAAGACTGACTGCCAATGACTGACGCAATCTGCGGGCGGTAACAAATGCATGTAAGCTCATAATGGTCTCTTATACCTCCCTACCGAAGGGTAACAACCCATGACTCATTTGTTTCCGCCGAAAAAATTAAGGTTTGATACTTTTCTCATACATCTCGTACAGGGCTCAACATGCCATCATGTAACATATATCATGTTCCTCTCTCATCACACAACAGAGCTGTCTTCAAGCCAGGTATGACTGCTATTATGGGACCCACTGGTTCAGGAAAATCTACGTAAGTAACTCATCGTCAAGAGGATTGAAAGAGGGAGTTAGATCAAGGGTGAGAGAAAGAGAATGGGATTATGGGAATTGAAAGAAAAAAACCCAAAATGGCAACGAAAAAGAATATATATATATATATATATATATATAGAGAGAGAGAGAGTGATAATAGAAAACAACAAGCAACATATTAAGAAAGGTAAAACAGAATGGATTCCAGACGCATGCGCTTTAAGTCTTCTAACATCATTTCCAGGTTCCTTGACATTCTGGCTAACCGGAAAGAGAAGTCTGGTGTTTCCGGTAATTTGTTACTGGATGGAAAACGTTTGCCTTCAAATTTCAAGTGCATGGTTGGATATGTGGTTCAGGTATTTGTATATTTTTATGAGTATTCTGTCCTGTCGTATGGCAGCCAATTATAAATAATCAAATACAAGCTATAGAATAGGGGGAGGGAATTCAGATGCTCAGCAGATGGCTACTCTGGTAGATGAAGCCAGTAAGCGACAGGTGGGAACACATACGGGAGAGAAAACATCTCTTTAAAATGGCTGCTCATTTTGTAATTAGTGTCATGGCGGGAAATACAAGCGGTTATTGGAGCATAAACTGTATAATCGCAAGAAAAACCTGAAATAGACCATGAAGTACACCGGGCAAATAGATGCGGTTTTACTTGAGCGACATACTGTATGTCGCGAGAGATACGTAAGGCGAACCGCCTATTGTATGTTGGAAAAAAAACGGGTTTATTTGTGAAATAAACTACGTTTTGTGCCTAGAGAACGTCATGATTGTGAGGGAGAGATGTGGTTATTTGAGGGATAAACTGTTAAGCGACGACAGATGACTGAGACAGATCATCATTTGTGTGTGGCACGTAGATGGCGTTCCTTGAGATCTATATCATGTATCTTGAGGAGAGGAACACGAGGCAGATCACCCCATTGGTGAGGGAGATAAATGTGGCTATTTTAGGATAAACTACGAGTGGGCTAGAAATGAAACCCTTAAAAGTGGGATATAAATTAGAAAAAACCATGCCTTTATACTGTAACATGTTAATATGGTTATGGATGCCAAGAATGTCCTGTGCGTGCTATCATGATGCAGCCGTTAACATGACGCCATAATTGCAGTTAAAAGATAGCCGCCCAATTAATGACATGCACGAAAGGGGAACACTGTTCTGTAATCCGTTTTTTGAGCAGCAATAGAAATTCATCAGCGAATGAAGGTCCTGTACGGTATTGCATGCCTTTCACTCCAACGAGTCTTATTCACAGTCAATCTACGATATACCTTTACGAGGCGATCAATGGATGCAATAAACTCTGGGGTCACTAATCCGTGTGCCTGATCCGGTCGTGAACAGTCCGTCAGATAACTCACGCCGCTTTAGAACTTCCTACTCCACTCATACTCTTACTGAAATGAAAGGCATGCATTACCGTACTGGACCTGCCTTCGCCGATGAATTTCTATAGGTTTCACTTCTTGGCTACGTAAAAAAAACGGATAACAGAATGTTGCTCATCTTTGGTGCATGTCAATGGTGGAGAGGTCATCTTTGAATTGTAATTATGACGTCATCTTGTTCGTTTGCACCGTAATGGCACGCGCAGGACACTCTTGACATCATTAGCAACCATATTAACAAGATACAATTCAAAAGCATGAATTTTTCCATTTCCATGCCATTTTTTAAGGGTTACATTTGAAGTCCTCTCTTATACAATGCCTAGGGAAGTTGGTGCAGACGATCCGTTTTGTGATGGAAATTGACGTGATTTTGGTGTGGAAAGGGTAACACTTACCACAAACGTTGTTGAGGGCGAGAGATGTTATTATTTGTGAGAGGTAACACTTACCACAAACGTTGTTGAGGGCGAGAGATGTTATTATTTGTGAGAGGTAACACTTACCACAAACGTTGTTGAGGGCGAGAGATGTTATTATTTGTGAGAGAATGACAACGACGACAATGTAAACTATACTACTAGCCTATGGCTTAACGTTTCTTACTATTGCTCACTAGGACGACAAAGTTATGGGCACTCTGTCCATCAGAGAGAACATTCAGTTTTCAGCGGCCTTGCGGTTGCCAGCATCTATGAGCTCTGCCGAGAGGGAAGAAAAAGTGAATGCAGTCATTAAAGAGCTATGTCTGGATAAATGTGCTGATACAAAAGTGAGTTCTGTAGTTATCATCAACATGTGCCGAACCTACTGCTGTAGGTAATCACCTATTTCTTTGATTTCCTGCAAGAAAAGTTACAAATATTCCATACATCTTTGTTACTGTACAGTGTGATTTCTATTTATTGTCCTCTCTCCTTGGTACTCTTTAACAGCTCTTCAGTTGACTCTTTGAAATTCCATGTATTGAAATTATTCAATATTTTCTTCCGTTGTCGACCCCTGTCTCTGATGATACTTAACTTAAGATAACTTCTTTATACTGGTTTAGAAGACTCTGCAGAGTCTGTACAAACCCAGTTTCAATTACATCACCTTGCTCTAAAAGCTATGCGAATCCAATTTATTCTTAAATGCATTAATTGTCCCTGCGTCCACTATTTCTTGTGGCAATGCACTCCAAGCATCCACCACTCTCTGACTAACAAAATATTTCCTAATATCTAATCTGCACCTCCCTGTAGTTAATTTGTAGCTATGCCCTCTTGTTTTTGTGAGTGGCTGTATTAAAAAAAACATTTTGTTATGGTCTAATTTATCCGTTCCTCTGATCGTCTTATAAACCTGTATTAAGTAGCCTCGAATTCTTCTCTTTTCTGGACACTGAAGGCCGGTTTTTCTGAGTCTTTTCTCATAACTGTAATTCTGGAATCCCACTATCAGCTTTGTCGCTCTTTTTTGTATTATTTCCAGCATGTTGATATCCCCTCTATGATAAGGACTCCACACCTGTACACAGTACTCCAATCTAGGTCTAACTAATGCTTTATACAGTTTAACAATCACCTCCTTACTCCTTTGTTTAATATTTCTTTTTTATCATACCTAACATTACATTTGCCTTTTTCACTGCTACCTGAACTTGCTCACTCACCTTACATTTATGATCGTTTATAACCCCTAGGACCCTTTCCTTATCTATCTTTCTAATATTGTTCTCGCCCATTCTGCAATTATGTTCCATATTTGATCTACCCATGTGGATGACTGTACATTTATCTACTTATCAATTATGTAACTTGCCGCTGAAATCTATCGACTTTAACCTAGGGACTGTCGTCTGGCATCTCGCGTCTGCCATCTGGAAACTGTCATCTAGTGGCTTGGAATTAGCGGCTAAAGCGGGTTCTAAGTTCAGTTCACTTCAAGTGATAACTGTCTGCTTTTTTCGTTTTCTTTCTCCTTGCGACATTGTTCTTTCGCTTCTCCGTGACACAAGGGCATCTTTTGACCCATCAAGAGGAGGCTCTTTGGGGCCCATCTCTACTTGGAGCGGTCTGTAGCTACGTCTTCTCAGGATATCAGCCTTATGTCCAGGGCCTTCATATCCTCCTTACATACATATTTGAACCGGTTGTTCTCTTGCCCTCGGCCAAATGTTCAAAGAGAATATCTTTGAGAATGCGGCCATCTTCCATGAGACGAACATGATCAAACTATCGTAGTCTTCGCTGTCTACGTGGAGTACATGCTTGGGAGATCTGTTCTAGAGTACACCTCTGCATTGGTTACATTGTTCCTTCAGGTAATTCCAAGAATGGATGAACGTGTGACGAAGATGGAAGATCTCAAGCCTGTGCTCTTGTTTGTTATAGGCTGCTGAGTCTCTCTACCCCATAGGAGCGTGCTAACGACACATTGTAAACCATGGTCTTGGTTTTAATTGTAAGTTTATGGTTTTTCTAAACAATCATTGTGAGGCGAGAAAATGTAGTCGGAACTTGTCAATGCGACTGTTTATTTCTGGGTCCTCAGAGTGCTTGTAGTTGACAAGTGACCCCAGATATGTCAATTGGTAAACAACTAGTAATTTATAAGATTAGATACGGTAGATTATATGTAAGATATGATATAACTAGATACAATAAGATTAAACAAGATGAGAAGATAAGATGTACTGACCGAATCTCGTCTAACATTTCAGGTCGGCACTGAGTTCATACGTGGTGTCTCTGGAGGGGAGAGAAAGCGCTGTACTATTGGAATGGAGCTGATCATTTCGCCTCGTGTGCTATTTTTAGATGAACCCACAACAGGACTAGACTCCGACACTGCATACACAGTCTTACGGATTCTGAAAAGGTTATCTACTTTATCTTTTGGGGTTATCCAGGGCGGATATACTGTTCTAGTTTTCTGTTAGCAACCTTTTCTCCTTCTGTCAGGAAATAATACTAATAATGTTCGCTTAGGCGTCAAATGCCCGTTGGGCCAATCGACCACTACCAAGTCCAACTACTGAGGATTGTTCATGTGAAGTGTGTCGGTCAAAATCCCTACATACTCCCCAGTTGGAGCCCGGTACTCCACAGGCTCTGGATGAGGGCCACGAGGAGTGTGTGTTGAACTATTGTTTGTGTTGACTTTCCTTGTCTGTTCATGTCTGACTCCCTTTGTCTTTGCGTTCCTCCTTAGTATCCTCTGAATTCTGTCCACCTTCGGGTCAATGCGACTCTTGCTGTGCTGAGAATACGGGGCTTGGCTTGGCTTGGCTTCGTTCATTCTCAATCTCCCGCTACCAAATTCTGAAAAGGCTTAAGTAGCAGAATGTAGTCTAGAGAACGGAATGCGTTGTATCGTAGTTTACAGCTTGACTGCGATATTTGCACCTTTCGGTCCAACACATCCGACTTCAGCAAGCATTTTTTGAGTACCGGGTTAGCATTCCCTCTTCGATCCCTTCTCCTTATCCAATCTGCCCTTCTGCAGCCTGTTATCCAGGATTACCGCGTGGAGGCGTGGAAGGGTCTTGGCAGCTCTGGTTCGCTGGCCCTAACGCTAGCAGTCAGCTATGGGTCGCTGACCACTGCAGCTCATGCGGTGCTCAGCATATTGATCCTGAATACGGGGTTTGAGAGGTATGGTGTAACCTCCTGTGGAGGGTGGCAAGGGGAAGTCGGCTTCAGTCCAAGCAGGAAAGCCCCTGAGTAGTGAAAACCTGCGCTTAATCATGCGATGCAGTCAAGCGGAACGTTCAGGAAAGGAAAGAACATAACAACATTGATAAGTATAGTTCAAATACCGCGCTAGAGCGAAAAGAAAAACGAAATCCACTTCAATAGGATTGAACTCATGCAAACGACACTTAACTCAGGATAGGTGTGGACGTTTGTGCTGATTACACCTGCTCCCCGTCTGCCCTCAGCCACAACGCTTCAACGCCTTCTAGACAGTTGCTTAAGCACTATCTCCTCTAACGTTTCCTCTGCTATCATTTGCCTTTCTTCTCTCTGTCTTGATCGTTATGTTGTTTATGTGCACGTTTCACTATTTGGTATATTTTAGTTCGGGCCAATATGGCAGTTTACGTTTCCCCCATCATGCACTTTTCTGGCCACCTTTGTTATTTCCGCCCAACATGGCTGACTTTTATCACATATCCTGCACATATCCTGCGCGCGCGTGCGTGCGTGCGTGTGTGTGTGCGTGTGCGTGCGCGCGCGCGCACAAACCCCAGATTTTTTGGTGTCCGTCTGTTAACTCGAAATGCTAGTACGCTCTAATCCCAGTCTAGTACGCTAGCTCACTGTCGACTAGGCTACACGCTCTCTCTCTCTCTCTCTCTCTCTCTCTCTCTCTCTCTCTCTTCTCTCTATCTGTGTATGTACATATAATTGATCTTTTTGTGCTTTTATATCTACTTCTATGTTACGTTAGTTTTTCCTACATTCGTTGTATCCGGTGATGACATTTTGGGTAGTACGTTTGATTTCGTCTTTGTTTTGATCTCATCACGGTATATCGATCATTCTTATCCATGTTTGTAATGTTCTTTATTTCAACCCATCCATCCGCAGCAGATTCGTCTTAAAAAAAAAAGGAAGTATAAATAGCGAGGAAAAGACCAGATAATTCCAGCTCACATAAGCTGAGGCCAGCATCTATCGGTGTCTATCACTTCATCCTCGACGGCTATGAGAATATCTTTAACCAATATTAACACGTCACCGTGGAAGGTAACTAGTCACCTAACTCCCCAATAGCTGTAAATTCAAACAGTGACCGCTGAACCGCGTCATACTCAGCGGCTGTATCTACAAAGGGCTCATATGTACTTATTTCTAACAGCAAAAACGTCGAAACGGGCTCTAATTTGGCTCTCTTCTGCATAGGTTGTCTACCAGAGGCCGTACCATCATCTTCTCCATACACCAACCTCGTTACTCCATCTTCTGCCTGTTTGACAGCCTCTTGCTCGTGGCAGGCGGCTCACTTGTGTTTAATGGGCCATGTTACGAGGCACTGGATTTCTTCTCGACACAAGGTATTCATAATATCAACTTTAGATATTCATATTATCAATTTCAGGTATCCACATTATAACTTTAGGTATCCACATTCTCAACACAAAGTATTCACATTATCAACTTTAGGCATTCACATTATCAACTTTAAGCATTCACATTATCAATTTTAGGCATTCCCATTATCAACTTTAGGTATCCACACTCTCAACACAAAGTATTATAAACTTCACATTATCAACTTCAGGTATTCACATTATCTATTTTAGGTATTCACATTCTCAGCATAAGGTTTTCCTATTCCCAACATAAAGTATTCGCATTATCAACTTTAGGTTTCACATTACCAACTTTAAGTATTCACATGATCAACTTTAGGTATTCACATTTCCCACTTTAGGTATTCACAATATTCAATTTAGATATTCACATCCTTGTTTTGAGATATTCACGTTCTCATGATAAGGATTTCATGTTCCCAAAGTAAAGTATTCGCATTATCAACTTTAGGTATTCACATTATCAACTTTAGGAATTCAGTTTTATTTTGACGTATTTTAATTACCAACTTCAGGTATTTAAATTCTCAATTTTAGGTATTGACATTATCAAATATAAGTATTCACATCAAATTTAAGTATTCACTTTCGTATTTTGATGTATTTCAATTCGTATTTTGATGTATTCCCATTATTAAACTGAAGTGTTCCCAATTTAAACATGGCAAATCGTTATTCTCAGTGTGAGGTATTTGCGCTTTCAACACAAGTGAACCAAGATCTCAACATGAGGAATTCACTTTCTGAACATGTTGTGAACTCTCAGTATGAGATTTTCACATTCTCAAAATGAAGTATTCATATTCTCAACAGTGTGCATTCACTTTCTCAACATGGTGCATTCACTTTCTCAACATGGTTCATTCACTTTCTCAACATCATACATTCACTTTCTCAACATCATACATTCACTTTTTCAACATCATACATTCACTTTTTCAACATCATACATTCACTTTTTCAACATGGTGCCTTCACTTTCTCAACATCATACATTCACTTTCTCAATAAACATCATACATTCCCTTTCCCAACATGGTGCATTCACTTTTCCAACATCATGCATTCACTTTCTCAATATCATAGATTCATTTTCTCAAAATCATAATTCCCTTTCTCAACATGGTGCATTCACTTTCTGAACATCATACATTCACTTTTTCAACATTGTACATTTCCTTTCTCAACATGGTACATTCACTTTCTGGGCATCGTACATTCACTTTTTGGACATGGTACATTCACTTTCTGGACACCGTATATTTACTTTCTGGACATTTTACGTTCACTTTCTCAACATGTCACATTCACATTCTGGACATTGTACATACACTTTCTGGACATGGTACATTCACTTTCTCAACATAAGAAGTACACGTTATTTCTGGTGTCCTTCTGGTGGCTATACAACTACAACTGTCCACCTGCCAACGAGAAGAAGAGATGGTCTCCATCACACCACTGGACCATCACGGTACTCCAGGACGAAATACATACGGGTTCAAACAGATTTTGGCTACCTGGCATCGGACAACTTTACATGATTGACTACGAGAGTTGTTCAAGTAAGGTGTTAGTATTCTCGACATGAGGTACACTCAACACGAGGTAATCACTTTCAAATTGAGGTAATCATGTTGTCAACACAAGGTAATCACTCTCAAATTGAGGTAATCATGTTGTCAACACAAGGTAATCACTTTCAAATTGAGGTAATCATCTTGTCAACACAAGGTAATCACTCTCAAATTGAGGTAATCATGATGTCAACACAAGGTAATCACTTTCAAATTGAGGTAATCATGTTCTCAACACAAGGTAATCACTTTCAAATTGAGGTAATCATGTTCTCAACACAAGGTAATCACTTTCAAATTTATGTAATCATGTTCTCAAAATAATATAATCACAGTCTCAAATTGATGTAATCATGTTCTCAAAATAATATAATCACAGTCTCAAATTTATGTAATCATGTTCTCAAAATAATATAATCACAGTCTCAAATTGATGTAATCATGTTCTCAACACAAGGTAATCACACTCTCAAATTGATGTAATCATGTTCTCAACACAAGGTAATCACACTCTCAAATTGATGTAATCATGTTCTCAACACAAGGTAATCACACTCTCAAATTGATGTAATCATGTTCTCAATATAATGGTGGCCCTGTATAGTGAAGAGTGGTTCGTGGTAGGGCTTCCCAAGAACAGGTAGAAACATTACTTGACTTTTTCTTTGTGACCAAAGTTTGTGCATCCCATGTTAGACTGGATATCCCATGTTAGACTGTACACCCTATGTTAGACTGTACACCCCATGTTAGACTGTACACCCCATGTTAGAGTGTACACCCAATGTTAGAGTGCACATCCCATGTTTGACTGTACATCACATGTTAGACTGTACATTCCATGTTAGACTGTACATCCCATGTTAGACTGTACATCCCATGTTTGACTGTACATCCCATGTTTGACTGTACATCACATGTTAGACTGTACATTCTATATCAGAACGGCTACGACTAAGTCAACATTTCAGGTTTGTTTGTTTGTTTACTAAACGAGAGGGTACATCTCCAGACCAATCTTCAAATCTGGAAAGGTGATATGTGGTGGATGGGGATGACCATTACCAGTTCAAAAACATAAACAGGATCAAGTTGCTGAGCAGCGCATGAGCTGCAGTGGTCAGCGATCCATAGCTGACTGCTAGCGTCAGGGCCAGCGAACCAGAGCTGCCAAGACCCTCCTACACCTCCACGCGGTGTTCCTGGATAACAGGCTGCAGCAGGGCAGACTGGCTAAGGAGAAGGAATCGAAGAGGGAATGCTAATCCGGTACTCAAAAAATGCTTGCTGAAGTCGGATGTGTTGGACCGAAAGGTGCAAATATCGCAGCCAAGCTGTAAACTACGACACAACGCATTCCGTTCTCTGGACTACATTCTGCTACTTTAGCCCTTTCAGGTTTGGTAGTGGGAGATTGAGAACGAACGAAGAAGAAGTAGAAGAAGAAGAAGAAGAAGAAGAAGAAGAAGAAGAAGAAGAAGAAGAAGAAGAAAAACATAAACTATGATGCCCTCGAAAGAAACGAAAGAACATATCATGTGTCTGGATGAACAGCCTCTAGAACCGGTCAAACAGTCATAATACCTTGGAGCTGTTACAAACGAGAAGGGAGGTATCACCAGACAAGCTAGCTACACGAGGGGCAGTAACTCTTTAGCTATTTATGCTACGGATAGCAAAAGAGAAATTAGAAATCTAAGATGGCTGAATACCACTCTCCCTAAGTACCAGTTTTGACTTATGGATGTGAGTCTTAGGTAAGTACAACATTCCAGAAAAGCCAGCTCCAAGCGTCATAAATGAGATATCTAAGGAAGATGGTCACTCGTAACAGGAAGACACAAAGTCTGCATTCATGCACTACGACAAGATCTTGAAGCCAAGCCTTGCAGGTTCGAGTGGAGCAATGTTAACTTCAGTGGTTTGGCCATGTCTGCAGAATGAAAGAAGATCATAAACCACGTCAGACATAGGAAGTAAAGAATCAATCTCAGACCCCGTGGACGACCCAAAGTCCAATCCGAGGACAACAATAGACAGCCCATAAGAGACCGTAGACGGCCAGAACTAGGCCAATAGGAAGACATCAGATAGCATAGTATGGCGCTCTTTCTGAATAAACTCTACACACCAGAGTTGAAGAGTCACGACTCAGTTGTTAATTTTGAAAGTTTACCTTACTTATGACCAGTAGCGAAACTGGGTGATCATTTTAGGATAAGCTGAGTCTTGAACAAAAAGGGGCATTCTTGAGGATGTCGAAAAAATGTTGAGAAATACTTCGGGTTGTACTGAATGAGGAAGTTGAAACCCATACTGTCGATGCACATCTGCAGCTGTCTTCATTTTCTTGTAAATCAATTCTAAGCGTCTTTGTTTCATTTCTGAAAAAAAATTTATCTACCACCCTCTCATAAAACACGCGATCTTTAGCGCACCTACAAGACAGTTCATTTTCTATTGAAATAGTTGCCAGATTGGTTAGTCTATTATTGGTCATATAACTACGCAGATGTGTTTTAATTCTTTTCAATGAACGTTTTGCAGTAGCGGGATCACTGGAATACCGAGAATCAGTTGCAGTAACTTGCCCGTCTGTGCATACACTGTTTGGTGGTCGTTATTCACAATGAAATCCAATAATTCAATCCAAGGTTTTTGCTTTGTCTTGATCTGCCAATATTTACCATTTCATTGTGTGGTGCTATAAAGTTAAACACCTTGGGGTATGTGTTTTTAAGTTTTGGAAATTGACTGACTGATTTTATTGTGCATGGTTTAAGAGTTCAACAAATGCAACTTCGTCAAAGTTGAAGAATCATTTCTCTAACTGAACTAGGATGAATTCAAGAACTTCAAGCAACTCAATCAAATAATACAAATTCAAATCGGAATCACAGAAATAAACAAAACTGCACTGAAATAACATTTCAAACGCATTTTGAAAGCTAAATAATGAAACACTCTGTCATGGAAGGCCGGTCTGATTTGTGGCTAGTTGGCTGGTTGAAAAAAGCGCCTCAATGGTCGTCTCCTAGCTACCAGTTGAGCTTATTACTACGTAGTGTTACCTGGACGCAATCAGCTTATCTTTCAAATAGTAACTGATAAATTCACTTTGCGGCTTCGCGCGTTTGCTAAAATACCACTACGCTTAAACAAGAATTACCGTTACAATTTGGATTTATAATTTAGTTCACATTTGTTTTATGCAAAGGAATATCTTCTCCCATTCTTCAAAACCGTTTGGGATAGCTCAGCCTATCCTGCCTATTGTAACGCCTCGCTACAGCCTATGACGAACGTGTACTTCATTAAGACTTTTTTGGTTATATCAGGACGCATAAGTTAGTATGGAGCTCTATGTGTGCTTGATTGTGATCAGTATGTATGTATGATAAAATATGTGTACCAAGTAATTATTTTATTTCCATATACACTTATATATTCTTCCCCCCCCCCCCCCCCCCAGTGACAGGGTAGCTATTATTCCCCCGATGATTATGATACCACATTCATGTACAGATATCGACTAAGATAGCGGTGGCAGGGTCATAATGATTTTAGAAAAACGTATACGTTTATAAACATATTTAAATACATACACATGATGACTCTACACCTTTGAATATCTGGCACAGCTTGTGTAAATTATCACAGATGGTGAACCGCACGACGTGATCTTGCGTCACGGTTTGTTGACCTGCCCTTCGTCCGTGTGACGATTCCACCATATTTAGTCACGGTTTGTTGACCTGCCCTTTGTCCGTGTGACGATTCCACCATATTTAGTCACGGTTTGTTGACCTGTCCTTCGTCCGTGTGACGATTTCCACCATATTTAGTCACGGTTTATTACTGAGTGTCCATGATGAGCAACCTCAAAATACGGCGGTAGAAAACCACATATGTACGGTTTACCCATCCCTAACATAACAAATGTGAGACGATGAAGGAGGCGGGAAAATCGTAACAATCAAGAGTTCCTGAAGTGGAACAGCAGAGTGTGTAGCACCATGGAAGAGATTAAGGCATTACCATGGAAGAGATTAAGGCATTACCATGGAAGAGATTAAGGCATCACCATGGAAGAGATTAAGGCATTACCATGGAAGAGATTAAGGCATCACCATGGAAGAGATTGGGGCATTACCATGGAAGAGATTAAGGCATCACCATGGAAGAGATTAAGGCATCACCATGCTACATTCATTGGAAGCCAAGATGGCTAGGTACGGTTGGTTTGGTATTTCATGGCCTCATGGAAAGAAATCTTGTGGACATATTAGCAGAGAAAGGAAAACAGTCTAAACTTACAAAGGCTTCCAACATTCTTAGATACGGAAGCATTCTGAGAATGGCCACTTAAAAAATGGAAGAAGTATTCTACAAATTTGAATTGGACATTGAAACGATAATTTAATTTCAGGGGCCAGTGCTGAGCAACTTGAAATAATGAATGTGCCAGAGGCATGACTTCCAGATCATGTATACACGAGGAAAGGCCAATATACATGAATACATATATCAATATAAAGATAGAAGAATGTGGCACATCTCATGGAAAGGAAAAAACACAAATAATGGAGTCTTTGAGAAATTAGCGATATTAAGATATTGATAACGGAATCAGCACATTCAGCAATTAAGATATTTTGGGAATATTAAAACAATATAAGTCTTGCTGAAAAGAAAACAAACTGGACATGCATTGACAGACTTCTTCTTTTTATAGTTGTCCATCACAAGTGATGAAGACCACTCTCTTTGTTCAGCCGTGTGGACAGTTGTATCTCTTGCTGTGTCCGATGAAATGGGTGACTTGCGCGGCGGTTTGAATTAAAGTGAGGAAGAAACTGCACCTTTTGTCAACCTCACTCACAGAGCCTAAGCTACCTTTTGCCAGTGGCAAAACATTCATCGAGACGACTGGAGATAGCATAGGATGCAAATTTTGCCTCAGGGTTACCACCGAAGCCTTTCCGGTAAACATGTAACCCGCAGGGTAGAAAGGTGGGAAGGCATCTAACGCAGTTCGTCGTGCCTTTTCGATAACCACAAGAGGTCGTATGGACAACACTCAGCGTGTGAGTGGGTCTGGCATCTCTCGCCAGCTGTATTCAGCTCATCATAGTAGCATCTAAAATTTCCACACGCCAAATTCGTGAAGGTGAACCGGCAGAACTAACCCGTGAAATACGACACAGGTTTAAGCGTAGTGCCATTCAGCCGGCGTCCAGACCAGGATAAACGGATGGAAGAAATCAAAAAAAAAAAAGAACGAAATAACAAGTCCAGACAGAAAACAACACCACGTTTCCGCGAACACAAGTGTAAGTCGTCGACTAGTGTGAATTGCAGGCAAATCCGTGGTCTAGCGGCATCCATAACGATCCAAAACAGTAGAGAAATGTAGACTCGCAGCCAGTTATGGCTCCATCTTTGCCAGATTGACAGACGCGCCAGAGATAAATATCGCTACAAGTTGGAATATAACGTCAGACGATGGACAATGCAAAGCTTTACACAATGCATTATCAAGACAAAAGACACTGGACTGATCCTTAACAGCCGACCTTTCACGTGAAACTAGTGCTTGAACTGCATTGATCTGAACTTTTATCTACTCGGCTGTCGGTGACAAGGTAGTCATTATTCCCCAGAGTATTGTGTTACCATTAGTGGGGCAGGTTACGGTTGTCTGTGCAACGTTGATATCGTAGAAGATCATTCTTCCCATACAATCTCAAATGTAACACCTGACTAGTGCTGTGTAACGATTACCTATCAAAATCTTTTAGCTTCCTATCTTATGAAATTTAAGCCAATTCCTTATGTCATGGATCATTCGCTTCAGGTCTCTGTCGATGTCTTTCCTGCTTGCTTTATGTTGTTTCGGGCACTCTTCTCCATGTCTGCGTTTGTGTCCATCTACTTCTCTTGCCCTGGGTATTTCAGAAAAAAAACAGTATTGCAATGCTGTTAACTAGTTTCCGTAATGTGTTTTCTATCCAATGCCAGCGTCTTCTAATCACTTCCTGTCTCTCTATTATCCGTCTGGATATCTTCCACAACAGTTCTACATTAGTTATCGTTTCATGTCAAATCTTCTATTCTGTGCTGGCACCAATGTGCTGATAAATGTATCTGTTTCGTTTTTTACCCTTTTCCCCCCTATTTCAGAGCAATACAAAAGAAAATACTTTACATTGCTGTTGTAGATTTGCATTTTTGCGTTGGTCTGAACTTCTTTTAGTTTTTATAAGTTGCTCCAATGCAATGAAAACAGTCAAACATTTCTACTATTTCTTTCACAAACAATCTTAAATCTAACAGGATACTCGTGTGAAGTCCATAACAATCCCCCGGATTTCTTTATGGACGTTATCAACGATCACCAGAAGCTTACGCGCGACGGTGTAGAAACAGGAACAACAGAAGAACCAACAGAGAGTAAGTCCAGCAATTAATCTGATTATTGTTGTCCCGTTTCTTCGTATATAAAACCTGGGCCAACTTTAAGGGATGAAAACGAGACGATGAGACTAACGTCTGGTCAGGCAAAATACACTGAACAGAGAATGTTAGTCAGGGTCAGGAGAAATATAACGGCCAAGACCCTCACCTGGCGGGACGATGAGGCTAACGTCTGGTCAGGCAAAATACAATGATCAGAGAATGTTAGCTAGGGTCAGGAGAAATATAACAGCCAAGACCCTCAACTGGCCTCCTCGTTGGTCATCATGGAAACGGGGCTATTGTCGATCGAGGACAACAGTCTGGCTAACAAGGTGAGGTTCGACGTGATCTCCGTAGTAGTGAGCGGCACGCACATGAGGCCAAGCATAGCACAATCGCCTGGAGGATCCCGCTCCACCTTTATCAGCACGCTCAGGATGTGAGGAAAGCTACTGCAACCCGCCACTTAACGACCTTTTCAGGGCGCACATAAAAATAATTTTCTCATTGTGGGCATTCTTTTTCTTCTTCTTCTTCCTCGTTCGTCTTCAGACCTCAACTTCAATGACTCTAACAAAGGTATCAGTCCACTCAAGGCTCTGCACACTAGGGTACAGCTTCTTGTGGAAGGAGACTGGCTGTTGCCAAATGCCACTTCTTGAAGTGTCCACTCGAACCAACAACACAGGATGAAAACACCCATGATCGCGATGAAAAACAACGACCCGGATGTCAGTCAATTATTGATTTTGTTGGTAGGGATGGAAGGCGAGGTCTTTGGAGTAATGGACATTACAGTTTACACACGATAACGCAACTTTTATTTTAAATATGCAGAAGTTTTGTTCAGGCCTTACTTAATAAATTTAGGCTCAATTAAGTGTTACATGATTTCAAACATTGTTAGTTTACAGGAATCTGTATTATAAACTTGTTGTTGTTGTTTCAAGCTGTTTTGTGTTGTTGTTTCTTATGTTTTGATGATGTTCTTCTTATTCTTGTAATTTATTCTTTTTTCGCTACTTCTGTTTCTTCATTTTGTTGAACTTGTGTTTTTTCTGTTTTCTTCTTCGTCTTCTCTTTCTTCGTCTTCTTCTTCTTCATCTTCTTCATCGTCATCATCATATTCATCAACTTCTTCTTCATAATCATGTTCTTGTTCTTCTTCCAAGTCTTTTTCTTCTTTGTCTTCTTGTTCTTCTTTTGTTCTTTGTTTTTGTCTTCTTCTTCTTCTTCTTCTTCTTCTTCCTTCGTCTACTTCTTTTTCTTCTTCTGCTACTTCCTTCGTCTACCTCTTCTTTATCTTCTTCTTTTTCTTCTACTTCCTTCGTCTACATCTTCTTTATCTTCTTTATCTTTTTCTTCTTCTTTCCCCTTTGTATATTTTCACACGACAACCGACATATATCAAAACAGAAGTCATGCCATGTGTGCTTTCTATGCTTCTTCTGCCGTGTTGTGAACTTTTTTAGCAGGTATTAAGCAGTCATCCTATAAGTAACACAGTCACACCTATTAGTAGCTCATAACTTTCACTATATAGATGAATCAACTGTATAGTGACAGGAGAAGCCAGAGACAGACCACCACTGTTATGGTGACGTGAGAAGCAAGAGACAAACCACCACTGTTATGGTGACGAGAGAAGCCAGAGACAGACCACCACTGTTATGGTGACGTGAGAAGCAAGAGACAAACCACCACTGTTATGGTGACGAGAGAAGCCAGAGACAGACCACCACTGTTATGATGACAAGAGATGCCAGAGACAGACCACCACTGTTATGGTGACGAAGAAAGCCTGGGCCAGCCAGCCTGCCACTCGTATGGCGGCGAGTTAAGCCTGGATCAGATAACCAGCCTTAAGAGAGATCTAGATGTGATTGTTTGAGGAGTAATGCCAACAATTATGGGACACATTTCAATTACTGTTTTTCAGATCACGTGACCCAAGAAAGTAAACTGATCACCGGTTTTAGACAGTCACACTGGAACAGAAGGTAAACTCCATATTTCTGCTAGCCCTGTCTATCCAAGTTTCTTCTCTTTGGGAAACAATAACAGGACCATATTCCACACCGAGTCATTCCACACCGTTTGTGTTTACGTTGTTTAACCTTCTTTAATATGCAAGATGTATGGCAAAGATGGCGCCGTAATTGGCTGCGAGTCTACATTTCTCTACTGTTTTGGATCATTATGGATGCAGCCAGACCACGGATTTGCCTGGAATTCACACTAGTCGACGACTTACACTTGTGTTCACGGATACGTAGAGTTGTTTTCCGTCTGGACTTGTTATTTCGTTCTTTTTTTTTGATTTCTTCCATCCGTTTATCCTGGTCTGGACGCCGGCTGAATGGCGCTACGCTTAAACTAGTTATACCTGTGTCGTTTCTCACGGGTTAGTTCTGCCGGTTCACCTTCACGAATATGGCGTGTGGGAATTTTAGATGCTACTATGATGAACTGAATACAGCTGGGGAGAGATGCCAGACTCACTCACACGCTGAGTGTTGTCCATAAGACCTCTTGTGGTTATCGAAAAGGCACGACAAACTGCGTTAGATGCCTTCCCACCTTTCTACCCTGCGGGTTACATGTTTACGGAAAGGCTTCGGTGGTAACCCTGAGGCAAAATCTGCATCCTATGCTATCTCCAGTCGTCTCGATGAATGTCTTGCCACTGGCAAAAGGTAGCTTAGGCTCTGTGAGTGAGGTTGACAAAAGGCGCAGTTTCTTCCTCACTTTAATCCAAATCTCCGCGCAAGTCACCCATTTCAGCGGACACAGCAAGAGATACGACTGTCCACACGGCTGAACAAAGAGAGTGGTCTTCATCACTTGTGATGGACAAACTATCATATGCTTTCACTCGTGACAGAGTCCTTTGTTGATGTTGTTCGAAGATACTTGTACTGAGTTCATTTAACTTTTGACTACATTTCTTTGACACGTGGATACAGGAGCTCTACTTACATCCCGATAGCTTCTTTAAAAGATAGATATGAGTCTCCCCGGCAGCTGTTCAATGCACGTCTGCTCTGTAAGCTTGTCAATTAACTGGTCACTGTGTCAATTCCCACCGCGTTTAACAGATTGCTGAAACAGCCTTTTACCAGGAGCGCTACCTCGGCGAGAGGTGGGTTCTTGGTCAATATGTTTCACTTGATCCTGACAATAGTCTGGCTCCCGTGACGGTCAGATGAAACACAATATGATTCACTTGATCCTGACAATAGTCTGGTCTTCGTGACGGTCAGACGAAACACAATATGATTCACTTGACCCTGACAATAGTCTGGCCCCCGTGACGGTCAGATGAAACACAATATGTTTCACTTGACCCTGACAATAGTCTGGCCCCCATGACGGTCAGATGAAACACAATATGTTTCACTTGAACCTGACAATAGTCTGGCCCCCGTGACGTTCAGATGAAACACAATATGATTCACTTGACCCTGCCAATAGTCTAAACCGTCTAAAACAAGGTGCGAGTACCTTCGGAGCCTTACAGCATTCTGCTTTTGATAGAAGGTACGCCAGTTTTAAATCATTCTCAGTGTGTTTGGTTATATGCCGACGTGCGAGACAGTGCGTCACCGAACTCTATATTCGTTTGTACAGTTTAGAAACACTTAGCCCTGAAAAGGGTTGAGCTTCAAGTCTGATGATGATGTCAAGTGCCATCTCGGCTTCGAAAGCTGGATGCAATGGACCTCTCAACATCTTCTGTTTCCTGCCTTGCTCCAAGATCTTCTGTTTCTTTCCTTGCTCCAACACCTTCTGTTTCTTGCCTTGCTCCAACACCTTCTGTTTCTTGCCTTGCTCCAACATCTTCTGTTTCTTGCCTTGCTCCAACATCTTCTGTTTCTTGCCTTGCTCCAACACCTTCTGTTTCTTGCCTTGCTCCAACACCTTCTGTTTCTTGCCTTGCTCCAACACCTTCTGTTTCTTGCCTTGCTCCAACACCTTCTGTTTATTGCCTTGCTCCAACACCTTCTGTTTCTTGCCTTGCTCCAACACCTTCTGTTTCTTGCCTTGCTCCAACACCTTCTGTTTCTTGCCTTGCTCCAACACCTTCTGTTTCTTGCCTTGCTCCAACATCTTCTGTTTCTTGCCTTGCTCCAACACCTTCTGTTTATTGCCTTGCTCCAACACCTTCTGTTTCTTGCCTTGCTCCAACACCTTCTGTTTCTTGCCTTCCTCCAACACCTTCTGTTTCTTGCCTTGCTCCAACGCCTTCTGTTTCTTGCCTTGCTCCAACATCTTCTGTTTCTTGCCTTGCTCCAACACCTTCTGTTTCTTGCCTTGCTCCAACATCTTCTGTTTCTTGCCTTGCTCCAACATCTTCTGTTTCTTGCCTTGCTCCAACACCTTCTGTTTCTTGCCTTGCTCCAACACCTTCTGTTTCTTGCCTTGCTCCAACACCTTCTGTTTCTTGCCTTGCTCCAACACCTTCTGTTTCTTGCCTTGCTCCAAGATCTTCTGTTTCTTGCCTTGCTCCAACACCTTCTGTTTCTTGCCTTGCTCCAACACCTTCTGTTTCTTGCCTTGCTCCAACACCTTCTGTTTCTTGCCTTGCTCCAAGATCTTCTGTTTCTTGCCTTGCTCCAACACCTTCTGTTTCTTGCCTTGCTCCAAGATCTTGTTTCCTGCCTTGCTCCAACACCTTCTGTTTCTTGCCTTGCTCCAACACCTTCTGTTTCTTGCCTTGCTCCAACATCTTCTGTTTCTTGCCTTGCTCCAACATCTTCTGTTTCTTGCCTTGCTCCAAGATCTTCTGTTTCTTGCCTTGCTCCAACACCTTCTGTTTCTTGCCTTGCTCCAACACCTTCTGTTTCTTGCCTTGCTCCAACACCTTCTATTTCTTGCCTTGCTCCAACACCTTCTGTTTCTTGCCTTGCTCCAACACCTTCTGTTTCTTGCCTTGCTCCAACACCTTCTGTTTCTTGCCTCGCTCCAACACCTTCTGTTTCTTGCCTTGCTCCAACACCTTCTGTTTCTTGCCTTGCTCCAACACCTTCTGTTTCTTGCCTTGCTCCAACACCTTCTGTTTCTTGCCTTGCTCCAGGATCTTGTTTCCTGCCTTGCTCCAACACCTTCTGTTTCTTGCCTTGCTCCAACACCTTCTGTTTCTTGCCTTGCTCCAAGATCTTGTTTCCTGCCTTGCTCCAACACCTTCTGTTTCTTGCCTTGCTCCAACACCTTCTGTTTCTTGCCTTGCTCCAACACCTTCTGTTTCTTGCCTTGCTCCAACACCTTCTGTTTCTTGCCTTGCTCCAACACCTTCTGTTTCTTGCCTTGCTCCAAGATCTTGTTTCCTGCCTTGCTCCAACACCTTCTGTTTCTTGCCTTGCTCCAACACCTTCTGTTTCTTGCCTTGCTCCAACATCTTCTGTTTCTTGCCTTGCTCCAACATCTTCTGTTTCTTGCCTTGCTCCAACATCTTCTGTTTCTTGCCTTGCTCCAACATCTTCTGTTTCTTGCCTTGCTCCAACACCTTCTGTTTCTTTCCTTGCTCCAACACCTTCTGTTTCTTGCCTTGCTCCAACATCTTCTGTTTCTTGCCTTGCTCCAACATCTTCTGTTTCTTGCATTGCTCCAAGATCTTCTGTTTCTTGCCTTGCTCCAACACCTTCTGTTTCTTGCCTTGCTCCAACACCTTCTGTTTCTTGCCTTGCTCCAACACCTTCTATTTCTTGCCTTGCTCCAACACCTTCTGTTTCTTGCCTTGCTCCAACACCTTCTGTTTCTTGCCTTGCTCCAACACCTTCTGTTTCTTGCCTCGCTCCAACACCTTCTGTTTCTTGCCTTGCTCCAACACCTTCTGTTTCTTGCCTTGCTCCAACACCTTCTGTTTCTTGCCTTGCTCCAACACCTTCTGTTTCTTGCCTTGCTCCAGGATCTTGTTTCCTGCCTTGCTCCAACACCTTCTGTTTCTTGCCTTGCTCCAACACCTTCTATTTCTTGCCTTGCTCCAACACCTTCTGTTTCTTGCCTTGCTCCAACACCTTCTGTTTCTTGCCTTGCTCCAACATCTTCTGTTTCTAGCCTTGCTCCAACACCTTCTGTTTCTTGCCTTGCTCCAACATCTTCTGTTTCTAGCCTTGCTCCAACACCTTCTGTTTCTTGCCTTGCTCCAACATCTTCTGTTTCTTGCCTTGCTCCAACACCTTCTGTTTCTTGCCTTGTTCCAACACCTTCTGTTTCTTGCCTTGCTCCAAGATCTTGTTTCCTGCCTTGCTCCAACACCTTCTGTTTCTTGCCTTGCTCCAACACCATCTGTTTCTTGCCTTGCTCCAACATCTTCTGTTTCTTGCCTTGCTCCAACATCTTCTGTTTCTTGCCTTGCTCCAACACCTTCTGTTTCTTGCCTTGCTCCAACATCTTCTGTTTCTTGCCTTGCTCCAACACCTTCTGTTTCTTTCCTTGCTCCAACACCTTCTGTTTCTTGTCTTGCTCCAACACCTTCTGTTTCTTGCCTTGCTCCAACACCTTCTGTTTCTTGCCTTGCTCCAACACCTTCTGTTTCTTGCCTTGCTCCAACACCTTCTATTTCTTGCCTTGCTCCAACACCTTCTGTTTCCTGCCTTGCTCCAACACCTTCTGTTTCTTGCCTTGCTCCAACACCTTCTGTTTCTTGCCTTGCTCCAACACCTTCTGTTTCTTGCCTTGCTCCAACACCTTCTGTTTCTTGCCTTGCTCCAAGATCTTGTTTCCTGCCTTGCTCCAACACCTTCTGTTTCTTGCCTTGCTCCAACACCTTCTGTTTCTTGCCTTGCTCCAACATCTTCTGTTTCTTGCCTTGCTCCAACACCTTCTGTTTCTTGCCTTGCTCCAACACCTTCTGTTTCTTGCCTTGCTCCAACACCTTCTGTTTCTTGCCTTGCTCCAACACCTTCTGTTTCTTGCCTTGCTCCAAGATCTTCTGTTTCTTGCCTTGCTCCAACACCTTCTGTTTCTTGCCTTGCTCCAACACCTTCTGTTTCTTGCCTTGCTCCAACACCTTCTGTTTCTTGCCTTGCTCCAAGATCTTCTGTTTCTTGCCTTGCTCCAACACCTTCTGTTTCTTGCCTTGCTCCAAGATCTTGTTTCCTGCCTTGCTCCAACACCTTCTGTTTCTTGCCTTGCTCCAACACCTTCTGTTTCTTGCCTTGCTCCAACATCTTCTGTTTCTTGCCTTGCTCCAACATCTTCTGTTTCTTGCCTTGCTCCAAGATCTTCTGTTTCTTGCCTTGCTCCAACACCTTCTGTTTCTTGCCTTGCTCCAACACCTTCTGTTTCTTGCCTTGCTCCAACACCTTCTATTTCTTGCCTTGCTCCAACACCTTCTGTTTCTTGCCTTGCTCCAACACCTTCTGTTTCTTGCCTTGCTCCAACACCTTCTGTTTCTTGCCTTGCTCCAACACCTTCTGTTTCTTGCCTTGCTCCAACACCTTCTGTTTCTTGCCTTGCTCCAACACCTTCTGTTTCTTGCCTTGCTCCAACACCTTCTGTTTCTTGCCTTGCTCCAAGATCTTGTTTCCTGCCTTGCTCCAACACCTTCTGTTTCTTGCCTTGCTCCAACACCTTCTATTTCTTGCCTTGCTCCAACACCTTCTGTTTCTTGCCTTGCTCCAACACCTTCTGTTTCTTGCCTTGCTCCAACATCTTCTGTTTCTTGCCTTGCTCCAACACCTTCTGTTTCTTGCCTTGCTCCAACACCTTCTGTTTCTTGCCTTGCTCCAACACCTTCTGTTTCTTGCCTTGCTCCAACACCTTCTGTTTCTTGCCTTGCTCCAAGATCTTGTTTCCTGCCTTGCTCCAACACCTTCTGTTTCTTGCCTTGCTCCAACACCTTCTGTTTCTTGCCTTGCTCCAACATCTTCTGTTTCTTGCCTTGCTCCAACATCTTCTGTTTCTTGCCTTGCTCCAACATCTTCTGTTTCTTGCCTTGCTCCAACATCTTCTGTTTCTTGCCTTGCTCCAACACCTTCTGTTTCTTGCCTTGCTCCAACACCTTCTGTTTCTTGCCTTGCTCCAACACCTTCTGTTTCTTGCCTTGCTCCAAGATCTTGTTTCCTGCCTTGCTCCAACACCTTCTGTTTCTTGCCTTGCTCCAACACCTTCTGTTTCTTGCCTTGCTCCAACATCTTCTGTTTCTTGCCTTGCTCCAACATCTTCTGTTTCTTGCCTTGCTCCAACACCTTCTGTTTCTTGCCTTGCTCCAAGATCTTGTTTCCTGCCTTGCTCCAACACCTTCTGTTTCTTGCCTTGCTCCAACACCTTCTGTTTCTTGCCTTGCTCCAACACTTTCTGTTTCTTGCCTTGCTCCAACATCTTCTGTTTCTTGCCTTGCTCCAACATCTTCTGTTTCTTGCCTTGCTCCAACATCTTCTGTTTCTTGCCTTGCTCCAACATCTTCTGTTTCTTGCCTTGCTCCAACACCTTCTGTTTCTTGCCTTGCTCCAACACCTTCTGTTTCTTGCCTTGCTCCAACACCTTCTGTTTCTTGCCTTGCTCCAACACCTTCTGTTTCTTGCCTTGCTCCAAGATCTTGTTTCCTGCCTTGCTCCAACACCTTCTGTTTCTTGCCTTGCTCCAACACCTTCTGTTTCTTGCCTTGCTCCAACATCTTCTGTTTCTTGCCTTGCTCCAACATCTTCTGTTTCTTGCCTTGCTCCAACACCTTCTGTTTCTTGCCTTGCTCCAAGATCTTGTTTCCTGCCTTGCTCCAACACCTTCTGTTTCTTGCCTTGCTCCAACACCTTCTGTTTCTTGCCTTGCTCCAACACCTTCTGTTTCTTGCCTTGCTCCAACATCTTCTGTTTCTTGCCTTGCTCCAACATCTTCTGTTTCTTGCCTTGCTCCAACATCTTCTGTTTCTTGCCTTGCTCCAACATCTTCTGTTTCTTGCCTTGCTCCAACATCTTCTGTTCCTTGCCTCGCTACAACATCTTCTGTTTCTTGCCTTGATGGAATACTCCAACAGACTGTTATTAGTCCATCTCTTGATATTTCGCTAGCATTTATAGAGCTATCTTCTTGTGTGCCAGATTTCAACGATTCCCTGCAAAATTGTTTTCAGCAGTGTATCATGTCTCTTTAGATGTTCAAAATATTATATTTACCTAATTTGTATGTCTTGCAGTATCGCCATTCAAATTTCTAACCATGTCAGGACGTCTTGTTTGCTCTTCTTTCCACGAAATGCCACTCACTTTTCTGTATGTCAACATTTCAAGAGTCTGGATTTTGTCTGTCAGCTGTTTATTCATCGTCTATTACCATGTATGACGAGCATAGCAACCTGGCCCTTCATGTAGCTCATGCCAAAGTCTAAGTAGGGTATTGAATTGGCAAAAAAAGTTTTAAATTGTCCAACTCAGTAAATGATGAAGTGTGTGGATACTGATGGTTCTTGCAGCTTGTTGGTTGTACACACTTCTACTCTATCCCCTCTTGTGCGTCAGTTCGATCGAAATTCCTTTGATATCAAAGATCTGCAAATTACTGATTGATCTATTGCGGTGACATCTTCTAACATTTGTCTGTCATTTATAGACTGTCTGTACCCGTTACTGGCGCTTGTGAAGCAAGGTTGTCAGCGCTTTCATTGCTCTGAGCCCGAGAATGACCAGTACAGTTGATCCATACCATACATTGCAGGATTCATGCATCTACAGCTGCCATCAAGTCATACCTTAGCTCTGACCCGAGAATGACCAGTACAGTTGACCCATACCATACATTGCAGGATTCATGCATCTACAGCTGCCATCAAGTCATACCTTAGCTCTGACCCGAGAATGATCAGTACAGTTGATCCATACCATACATTGCAGGATTCATGCATCTACAGCTGCCATCAAGTCATACCTTAGCTCTGACCCGAGAATGACCAGTACAGTTGATCCATACCATACATTGCAGGATTCATGCATCTACAGCTGCCATCAAGTCATACCTTAGCCAGCCCTTCTATATCTTCCCAAGTAAGAATTGGAAGGCTGACACAATGACTGCCCCTGTTAAATAGGTCTCAGATAGCCACCTCAGAGCTGTAGTCATTGCTTCCATCTCCATTCTCGTACTAGAGGTTGCTGTTCTGTATGTCCTGTTCTATTGAACGACGACCTACCCTTTCACTCTAGCAGAGAATCCTCAACCAGATAGATCGCCGCATAGTACCGATCCATGGGTGCATGTACATTTTGGCAAGCTATCATTTATCAGCTGGTTAACCTCGAGCTCTGCCCTTTCGGTGCAACACTCTCTGCATTCCATGTCTGGGGTTATGATGACTATATCATAACCTGTCCTTCTGTCGCCAGTGTGGACCCGTTCTTCTCCCTTGACTGTCGTGTCAACTGTGTTCCCATGTCCGTATGTGTTAAGTACAAGAGAAGTGTCGAAAACAAAATCAGGCCTTGTACACCACATTTATTGATTTGACAAAGGCATTTGATACAGTAAACAGAGGAGGGCTGTGGATGATAATGTCTAAGTTTGGCTGCCCCAACAAGTTCATAACAATGGTGAAACAGCTACACAAAGGCATGTGTTCTCGTGTACTGGACAGCGGTGCAATCTCTAAAACGTTTCTAGTATCACACGGAGTAAAACAAGGATGTGTACTCGCCCCGACTTTGTTCAGCATGATGTTCGCGGCCACGATGACAGACGCCTTCAGATCATTGGAGCTTGGAATATCCATAAAGTACCGCACAGATGCAAATTACTCAATTCCAGAAGAATGAAGGCCAAAACCAAAGTGCCTGACGACATAATCAGGGAACTTGTATTTGCTGACGACTGCGCTCTAATGAGCAGCTCAGAACTGAACATGCAGGTTGGATTGGACCAGTTCTCTGCCGCATGCAAAAATTTTGGCCTGACCATAAATGCCCAAAAAACAGAGGTCATGTACCAACCAGCACCAGGCATGCTGTACACAAAACCAGGGACTACAGTCAGCGGGCAGACGTTGAATGCCGTAGACAAATTCACATATCTGGGCAGCACGCTGTCGAGATCTGTCAGCCTAGACGATGAGGTGGCAAGCAGAATAGCAAAGGCCAGCACAGCCTTTGGTAGAATGCGCTCGATGGTCTGGGCACGTCGTGGCATCAGCGTCAAGACCAAACTCAAAGTCTACCGTGCAACCATCATTCCAACCCTACCATACGCTAGCGAAAGCTGGACTGTATACTCTGGACATGCAAGGAGGTTAAACCACTTCCACATAGGTTGCCTGAGGCGAATATTCCACATCCGATGGCAAGATCGTGTCACTGACATCGAGGTTCTCTCGAGGGCTAACATGCCCAGCATCCATGCACTGCTAGAAAAAGCACGACTAGGATGGGCCGGACACCTCGTCAGTATGTCAGACGAGCGGCTCCCAAAGAAGCTTCTCTACGGCGAGCTGAGAGAGGGATGGCGCGAGAGAGGGCGCCCAAAGAAACGTTTTAAAGACGGTCTGAAGGACTCACTAAAAAGTTGCCAGATAAACATCGACACCTGGGAAGGTCTTGCGCAAAACAGATCTGACTTGAGAAGCGCAGTCTTTCGGGTGTAGCTGCCGGTGAAGACGACCGTGTTGTGAAAACCCAGAGCAGACGCGAGACGCGGAAATCCCGAGCAGCGGGAACACCATCCCCTTCTACAAACCTCGTGTGCCTGATATGTAGCAGATGTTTTCGTACTAGCATTGGCCTGTTCAGCCAAATGCGCACCCACACCCAACAGGGATATCTGTGACAAGGATGATGTCGTCGGTCCTCATCGACAACGATGGACAGCTATTAATGTCGCATCATCTGTGGTTTCCTGCCATTCTGTCGCCAGTGTGGACTTATCCTTGTGTCTTAGCTATCGTATCAATTGCAGTCACCACTCAAATTGTTCTCTCTGCCTGTGCCCCTCATGGCGTTGCTCTCCAAATTCTTGATCCCTGTATGTCTGAGGTGTTATTGTGGAGTGGGTCTTATTTGTTTCTGGTAAGCCACAAATGAGCTTTGGCTTGTGCTAATTTATTTCTGAATGTCATAAATAAGTCCCAAAATATATCTTTCAGACGTGGGTGTCTCTAGTGGAGCTCAGAACCAGTCGCATCCCTTCATTCGGAACACGTTCTACCCGTTCACAGAATAATTTTGATAGTTTGAGAAGCTCAGTCTGTAATCTACAACTGACAATATGAGAGTTTAGGATAGACATTTGTCGTTGTCCTGAGTGTTCACCTGCCATGGTCTTGAGAGCTCCAAGACATCGTTGCATCTTCGGATGGTCTGCTCGACGTGTTATCTATATGAGAGGCTACCATCACAGTTTACCCCAAGGTATTTCAGCCTGTCACACTGGTCAATGTCGTGTCCTTGAGAGGCACCATTTGGGATGCCAATCTTCACAATAGAGTTGTTCAAGCAACACCACATTATGCAGGTCTTGTTAGAATAGATTTTGTCGCTGGAACCTCTACATCATTGTGAGATTGCCTGCAAGGTGTTCTGGATGACTCTGACCTCCTCATGCATAACTGAGATCGTTCCGTGCGTTATGATGTCATAATATTCGCCCTAGCCTTTGGTTTGAATATTGACCTCCTTTATAGGGTAGATGTTGAACAGAACAATTAAGAGTTGAAAGCCTTGCGGCAAGTCCTAGGCATATTACTCTCGATTGTGATGTCCAAGATCCAAAACTGTTCTCTCCGCCAGGGCAGCTTATTTCAAACTCACCAACCATGGGTTGATACTACACTTCTTCAAACAGTGCATCAGGGTTCCAAATCGGCCCTCATCCTCGAGGTCTAGTATAACTGTGAACGTTTCCTGTCTGTACTGGAAGGCTTCATACAAATCGTATGCAAATCATGCGCAAATATATATCAGCGAAATCCCAGGTCGCTTATGTTGGTCTGTAACTGCTTGTGGTATCAGGTAGACTATGTTCACGTTCTAGATGTGACACCATTTTTCTGACAACTATCTTCTCGAGCATACGGACTATAACGTCCTAATGTTTCTTTCATAAAGTACAGACCAAACACAGTTTCTAAATTTATTTACAAATTAAATCATTTCTCATCAAGTCTTTGAATAAACAAATCGTTTAGGTTTAATGCTATAGAATTGTATTCCCGCCATAAAGCATGCATTCTTAAGTATTCATAAACTCTGATTAAATACAGGCTCCAGGAAGAAGCAGCAGCCATCTTTTGCCAATTTGAAACACAAGATCTCAACGGAAGCGAAAACGATAATCTATGCTATTCCACGTCTCATTTTCGGCAGGTCAGTGTGATTATTTACCTCAGTAAAATCAATGGAAATAATATCGCAGCAACAAGTACATTGATATTAACACTTCGAGCATTTCATATTCAGGGTCAGGTGAAACTGATCAAGATCCCGGCATGTTCTCGTTCGTGCTCTTGGAAACAGGACGTACCCCAGCAGTCTGGTAAACGAGGTGATCCCTATAATGGAACGTTTTGCAACATATTTCTTCTTACTCTCTGTTTAGCCTCACTTATTCACAAACATACGTATTACGTATATACTCACTAAAAACAGATAAACCCGAAAAACAAACAAACAAACAACTTTAACGAATTCAGGCTTGACAACAAGATTAACAGTTGTTATACATGTGCATCTCCCTCAAGTCCGTTACCTTGAAATAGTGGTGAGGGAGCTTGCATGTCTCAATGATCACAGGAGCTAAGCCAACGGAAGTGAAAGTTTCCAGAAGGGTCAGCCAGGTTGGACAAGTCATGGGTGAGGGAATAGACTAAACACAGACAACTCACCTAGAGTAAAATAGGCAAGGTTAGGGCCAACAACCAAATCTATACAAAAAAGTCGGTTACAAAAACATTGATAATAATGCAAAAGCAAACGGCCTTGAGAAAGGAAGGTGCTTCAGAAACGAGAAGAATGATGCAGGGGAGTGAAAGCCGCAAGGAAGCTCCACTGCTGACTGCCCATCTGAATACCAAGAAGAAAACGAATATAGCGGCATGGAATGTTAGAACATTGTACCAGGCAGATAAAGCAGCCCAGATAGCTAAAGAGATGAGGAGTTACAAATTGGCAGTGCTAGGACTGTATGAAACAAGATGGACACAATCAAGAAAGATGAGACTGTCTACTGGAGAAATGATAATGTATTCTGGAAACACGGGAACTGATGCCCAACATACAGAGAGAGTAGCACTGATGCTCTCCAGAGAAGCACAGCGGGGGCAATAAAGTGGGATGCTATTACCAACCGAATCATGAGAGCAAGTTTTAGAACGAGGAGCAAACACATCAATTTAAACATCATTCAGTGCTATGCCCCAACTAACGAAGTTGTCGATGATTAAAAGCAAGAGTTCTACAACAAGCTGGAAGAGGTCCTTTACACGCATAAAAAAATCGATCTCTTAATTTTAATGGGAAACTTAAATGCTAAAGTAGGAGCAGACAACCTAGGTTATGAACAGATTATTGGAAGACAAGGAATGGGAAAGATGAACCAAAATGGAGAAATTTTTGCAGAGTTATGTACGCTACACAAAATGATAATTGGAGGAAGCATGTTTCCACATAAAAATATACATAAGGTCACACGGAGATCTCCAGACAAGGTAACGGAAAATCAGATTGATCACATCTGTGTCAGTCAAGCGTTCAGAGGTACACTACAAGATGTAAGAGTAAAGCGAGGTGCAGATGTAGCGTCAGACCACCACATGTTGCTGGGAATTTTGCAGCTCAAATTAAAAAAGTACCCATTACAGGGCGCAGGAGGAGCAAGATATAACGTAAACTTATTGCAACACCAGGAGAAGAAGACATAATTTAGCTTAAAACAATAACAGATATCAATGGCTACAAGAGCTACATGAGGATGAAGAAATGGACATAAATAGTATGTGGGACCAGGCTAAAGAGATGGTGAATCAGACATGTGAAGAAAATGTGGGATTCAAGAGAAACCAACACAAAGAATGGATCACAGCAGGGACATTACATAAAATAGAAGAGAGAAAAACGAACAAAGCTTTACTCAACAATTGCCGAACCCGAGCCACCAAAGCAGAATCACAGAGTAATTATACTGTTTCAGACAAAAAGGTCAGGAAATGCCTGAGGAAAAATTAAAGGGAATATATTGACAAGCTGGCACAGGAGGCAGAAGAGACAGCAGAGAAGGAAATATGAGAGATTTCTAATCATTAACAAAGAAAACGGCAAAAAGATATATACAAACAGACAAACCAATCAAAGATAGAGAAGACATGATATTTACATCATCGGTGGAAGAACAGGGAGCGATGGGTTGAGTATTCTATAGAAAGTCTAAACATACCTCCACCACAAGAAGCACCAAGCATCCTACCAGCAGAGGAGACCTTGAACTTCCAACAGAATGGAAAGAAGGACATTAAACTGCCCAATAAGTGGGACCTGGCAGATGACAGAAATTATAGGGAAATTACATTGCTGTCGGAGCCAGGCAAGTTATTCAACAGATTCATCTTGGACAGATTAAAAACTGAAGTAGACAAAAAGCTAAAAGAGGAACAGGCAAGATTTCGCACAGATCATATAGAAATCATCCCTAAACACACATTTTATAGACTATGAAAAGGCGTTTGACAGAGTGGACCGAAGTACTCTACGGCAACTGTTGAGACACTATGGGATACCAGAGAAGTACACAACCCTAGTCCAGAACATGTACAAAGACACATGTAGTAGAGTAGTACATGAAGGTGTACTGACTGACATCTTCGGGATGCAAACAGTGGCTATACAAGGATGCCTGACCTTTCATTTCCTGTTCTTCTTGGCTAGAGATTGGATAATGAAGAGAACAATCAAAGGAACAAAAAACGGATATTCAGTGGGCACTATTGTCACAAATGAAGGACCCGGACTACGCAGATGATCTCGTACTTTTGTCCAAGAGAACCTTGATAAGGTGAAAGAACAATCGGCCAAACTGGGACTGAATATCAACATTAAGAAAACCAAGATCCTTCAACTCAACACTAACAGTAAAGAACCAATCATGCTTGAGGAAGAGCAGTTGAAGGAGGTGGATACCTTTACCTATTTAGGCAGCACAATAGACACATCAGGAGGTACAGATGCAGATGTAAGGTTCAGAATTGGAAAGGCATGAGGGGCATTCCTGACACTAAACAATATATGGAGATTCAGAGATATCAAGATTCCCACCACAATTAGAACATTCAACGCAAGTGTCAAGTCAGTGTTGCTGTATGGAGAGGAGACATAGAGAACGACCTAGGCCATACAACAAAGACTCCAGTCCTTCGTTAACAGATGGCTACGAAGGATAATGGGCATAAAGTGGCAGACATGGTTAGGAATGGAGAATTATGGGAAAGAAGCCAACAACAGCCATTGGACAACAAATTTAGCAAAGAAAATGGGGCTGGATAGAACATAGGCTGCGAAAGGCACAGTCTAACATAGCAGGACAGGCTCTTACATGGAATCCTCAGGGGAAAAGAAAAAGAGGTAGACCCAAAAATACGCGGAGAGGAGAATGAGAGAAGGAGCTAAAATTAGATCTGGAGAGAGGCAGAACAAGCAACCCAGGACCGTGTACGCTGGCTAGATGTATCTGTTCTAGTAGTTGATCTTTTATTTGTTTCTGCATACATGGTTTCTTATCACTTTTCCCAATTGTCTTTGTTGTATTTATGTTTATGTCCAACTCCAAACTCTTGACTTATTGTGTATGTTGTTGAATTTCCCAAAACCGACATTTGATCAAGTGAACCTGTGTCTTGCACGCTCATAAACCTCATGATATTCTAACGTGCTTTCAGATTCGCTGGGTGGCAGCGCGAGCATTGACAAACATTTCCAGGGACCCGCACATCATGTTCCTTACGGTAAGTTGTTGTTTTCTGTTGGGTAGGGAGGGTGGGGGGATTAGAAAAAGTTGTTGTTGTAGTTTTTGGAAGTATCTAGTTTGGTTTTTTTTCTTTCGGGGGCCGAAGGTGGGGCAATTGATTGGGGGGGGGGGAAGAGTTGTTCTGATTGAGGAGGTGAAGGGAGGTAAGTTGTTCTGATTAAGGTGGGGGAGGTAAGTTATTCTGATTGGGGTGGGGGAAGGTAAGTTGTTCTGATTGGGGAGGTGGGGAAGGTAAGTTGTTCTGATTGGGGTGGGGGAAGGTAAGTTACTCGGATTGGGGAGGTGGGGGGAGGTAAGTTGTTCTGGTTGGGGAGGTGGTGGGAGGTAAGTTATTCTGATTGGGGAGGTGGGGAGAGGTAAGCTATTCTGATTGGGGAGGTAAGTTTTTTTGATTGGGGAGGTGGGGGGAGGTAAGTTATTCTGATTGGGGTGGGGGAAGGTTAGTTGTTCTGATTGGGGAGGTGGGGGAGGTAAGTTGTTCTGATTGGGGAGGTGATGGGAGGTAAGTTATTCTGATTGGGGAGGTGGGGGGAGGTAAGTTATTCTGATTGGAGAGGTGGGGGGAGGTACGTTTTTTTGATTGGGGAGGTAAGTTATTCTGATTGGGGTGGGGGAAGGTAAGTTGTTCTGATTGGGGAGGTGGTGGGAGGTAAGTTATTCTGATTGGGGAGGTAAGTTATTCTGATTGGGGAGGTGGGGGGAGGTAAGTTGTTCTGATTGGGGAGGTGGTGGGAGGAAAATATTCTGATTGGGGAGGTGGGGGGAGGTAAGTTCTTCTGATTGAGGTGGGGGGAGGTAAGTTATTATTTTTTTTTTGGGGGGGGGGAGATAAATTGTTCTGATTGAAGGAGGGTAAGTTGTTCTGATTGGGGGGGGGGGGGTAATTTGTTCTGATTGGGGAGGGGGGGAAGGTAAGTTGTTCTGATTTTGGGGGGGGGGATAAGTTCTGATTTGGGGGGAGGGGGGGGGGGGTAAATTGTTCTGATTGGGGGGAGGGTAAGTTGTTCTGATTGGGGTGGGGGAGGTAAGTTGTTATGATTGGGGGGGGGGAGGTAAGTTGTTCTGATTAGAGGGGGGGGGGGTAAGTTGTTTTGATTGGGGAGAAGTAAGTTCTGATTGGGGGGGGGGGGGGTAAGTTGTTCTGATTGGGGGGGGGGAGGTAAGTTGTTCTGATTGAAGGGTAAGTTCTGATGAGGGGGGGGAGGGAGTTAAGTTGTTCTGATTTGGGAGGTGGGGGGGGGACGTAAGTTGTTCTGATTGGGGTGGGGGGGTGATAGGTAAGTTGTTCGGATGTGGGGAGGGGGGTAAGTTGTTCTGATTGGAGTGGTGGGGAAGTTGTTCTGAATGGGGAGGTGGGGGGTAAGTTGTTCTGTTTTTGGAGGGGGGGGAGTTGTTCTGATTGGGGCGGGGGGGGGGGGTAAGTTGTTCTGATTGGGGAGGGGTTAAGTTGTTCTGATTGGGGTGGGAGGAAGGGGTACGCTGTTCTGATTGAGGAGGTGGGGGAGGGTAAGTTGTTCTGATTTTGGAGGTGGGGGGTTAAGTAGTTGTGATTGGGGAGGGGGGGGCTGGGTAAGTTGTTGTGATTGGAGAGGGGGAGGGACGGGGTAAGTTGTTCTGGTTGGGGGGAGGGAGGGGGTAAGTTGTTCTGATTGGGGTGGGGGAGGGGGTAAGTTGTTCTTATTGGGGTGGGGGAGGGAGGGGGTAAGTTGTTCTTATTGGGGTGGGGGAGGGAGGGGGTAAGTTGTACTTATTGGGGTGGGGGAGGGAGGGGGTAAGTTGTTCTTATTGGGGTTGGGGGGGGGGGAAGGGGTAAGTTGTTCTCATTGGGGTGGGGGAGGGAGGGGGTAAGTTGTTCTTATTGGGGTGGGGGAGGAGGTAACTTGTTCTGATTGGGGAGGTAGGGGGGGTAAGTTGTTCTGATTGGGGTGGGGGAGGGAAGGGGTAAGTTGTTCTGATTGGGGAGGTGGGGAGGGGGACGATGACATTATTATTTGGTGTGGGGTGGCAGTGTAGGCAGTAAGTTTTAAAAAAAATTTTTTAATCGTGCAAATTGTTTTCTCGACTTGGGATGGGGGGAGGTGGGGCATTTATTGTTGGAGTGGGGGAGAAGGAGTTATTTTTTAGGGTGGGGTGAAGGAAGTGGTTTTTCTGGGGGTAATGTGAAGTTGTTTTTGAGGGGGGAGTGGGGGTTAATTGTTTTTGAGGGTGGTAGTGGGGGTTAATTGTTTTTGAGGGTGGTAGTGGGGGTTAATTGTTTTTGAGGGTGGTAGTGGGGGGTAAATTGCTTTTGAGGGTGGTATTGGGGGTTAATTTTTTTAAGGGTGAGAGTGGGGGTTAATCGTTTTTGAAGATGGAAGTAGGGGTTAATTGTTTTTTAGGGGGAGTGAGAGTGGGGGTTAATTGTTTTTTAGGGGGAGTGAGAGTGGGGGTTAATTGTTTTTTTAGGGGGAGTGAGAGTGGGGTTAATTGTTTTTTAGGGGGAGTGAGAGTGGGGATTAATTGTTTTATAGAGGGAGTGAGAGTGGGGGTTAATTATTTTATAGAGGGAGTGAGAGTGGGGGTTAATTGTATTTTGGGGTGGTAGTTGGGGTTAATTCATTTTGGGGGTGCGAACTAAGTTGTTTTTGGGTGTGGGGTTGGTGAAATATTTTACATTTTATTAAGCTCACATTGAAAGGTCTTTTCTGTGTGTAACATCTCCACCCATCCGTTCAGTTTGGTTGTCTGCCGTGGTGATAAGCAATCTTATTCCGTTTGTCACTATTTATATTTGGAATACATGATTTCCTAGAGTCTTACACACAGTCTATTCTCTTATGCTGTTAAATGACGCGATGCAATCCTGTTATATTTACCGCCTGTGTGGTTATTGTAATTCTCCATTCCTCTACAGCGATTCTTTGACCTTTTGATTCCCCAGTTTACAAAATGACGTCTATTTCCTGTATCGGTTTTTTTTCCCATCGCGTCATGCCCGGACGTGCTTGTTGATTTTGAGAACCTCTATTTAAAAAAAAATTATATGTGTGAGTGTATGTATCTAGAGACATATATTAATAAATAACTTGTTGGTGTTATTGTTGTTATTGTGTGTATATCAGTTTCCGAGATACAAGAAGATGAGTGCGATAGTGATAAAAAAATGGCACAAACATGCAGGCTCAACTTATAACAAACAAACAAAATCGCAAAAATACATACTGATGAAAAATCAGTGGCCGAAACTTAACTCCCCCACTCTCAATTGTAGGTGAATCTTCAAATCCAAGTGAAAAACAGAAGAAATCCTTTACAAAATCTAAAACAAATTTCACATTCACCCATTTCTAACCGAACTTGACGGAAGCTGGAACTCTATGCAATCAAAAGAGCAGTATGTTCAGCCGTATCTATGACATTAATCTTATAGTTTATTTACGATATCACAGCCGTTTCCCCCCGACACTTTAGTTAATTTTCGCTACCTGGAATCACAATAGCCCAACTTTCAGGTCAAGGGTTCAAATACAGGACACAGTGTCAAACACTTGACCAGGACTCACAGTTAATTAATCTTGGTTTGTGACTTTTAGTATACACGTTTTAATAATGTATTTTAGCATAAACAAACAAGCAATTACCATCCCTATGAATATTTTTATTGAACAAATGAAGGGGGGAACGACGTGTTGGTTATAGTTTAAATGTTTTAGACACCTTTGTTCTTTCTGTAAATAAATTAAGAATATACTTAAAATGGGAAGCTAAAAATCATGCCAGGAAGTCCCAATTTAAACACAAAAAAGTCAAACTTTACTTCCACACAATCCATTTCTACTTGACAAATACACTATACATACCTAGTACTAGCATCTCACCAAATTTGGAGCGTAACCCGTGTGTGGAAGGGCTGAAAGTGATGGTCGATTGACATTCTACCAGAAAACTACTTAGGCAGAACAAGTTCGTTAAACATTTATCCAATGTCATATACCAAATCCACTTGAAGATAGATATGAGATGGGATTACTCGATAATATATTTATTCTGTTTAAAAACAAAAAAGAAGTGAAGTTACTGTTTGAACGAATCATGCAGTTCCGTCTACTAACTACATTACGTCAATCACTGAGACACACTTTTCCGTGTGTTCGTTCTATGAGCCGCCCTTACACAAATAATGATCTCTATCACTTTCAAACTTCCAGGTTTTGTCTTCTTGCAACAAGTAGTGGGTGTTTTTAATTCTGGTGAGAATTGTAGAAGATGAACCTCCATGATGCATCTCAATCTTGCCATATCATTTCTTATTTCAGAAGCTCATTTCTCTAGTTTGGCAATAGAAGAGTCTAGAAGGCCTCCTCCCTAGTTTGGCAATAGAAGAGTGTAGAACCTCTCCTCCCTAGTTAGGCAATAGAAGAGTGTACAACCTCTCCTCCCTAGTTTGGCAATAGAAGAGTCTAGAAGGCCTCCTCCCTAGTTTGGCAATAGAAGAGTGTAGAACCTCTCCTCCCTAGTTTGGCAATAGAAGAATGTAGAACCTCTCCTTCCTAGTTTGGCAATAGAAGAGTGTAGAACCTCTCCTTCCTAGTTTGGCAATAGAAGAGTGTAGAACCTCTCCTTCCTAGTTTGGCAATAGAAGAGTCTAGAAGCTCTCCTCCCTGTTCCCCGTGAATTCCTAGACCAAATCTTTAAATCTCTATCCACGGTACACAATGATGTTCTAGAATGTGCTGCTTTAGAGCAGTTTTTTTGTGGAAAGAATTTCCTGTACAATGTCATGTATGTATCAATGCATGCTTGTATATCTTCAATAGGTTGTGTGTGAATGAGGCCTGAGTGGGACACTGCAAGGTGAATTTCAGCGTACATTTTGTTTAGTGCGTCAAAGAGGTTTCGAATTTTGAATGCCTTAACTATTATTATATAATCTGAAGTGTAAGCTATTGTAGTGGTTGGCGGCTTCCTTTGTATCCTCATCAGACTCCAGGTGAGTCCTGTGGCTTCCTTCATGGCGAATGCTTTTTTGTTCTGTCATTCTTGCTTTTACAATCAGACCAGCTTTTTGACATATGATGGTTCCGTGTTTTGTTGAGACTTTCTTAAGTTCTGCAACATATTGTATCTCTAAAGATTCATTTGACTGTCCAGCGACACGCTTACGTACACTGTCAAGTAGGTTAGTTTGTTTGCTTTTTGTTGGAGTTCTGTTTCCGTGGGACAGTTGTCCTTTGGTTGTCCTCCTGTTTTAAATTGTATGATGTCAGCAGTACTGGTTTACATCTTTCTCCTAACCAAATGTGTGCATAATGTCTCTTAATATTTTGTGTGGATGCTGTTATAATGGAGTGTGTGGATGATACACATGTTGTTACAGTTGAATATATGAAAGGTGTAATGTCATTTAAGGTAGGGAGTCTTGAATATAAGAACGAGGCTGAGATGAGAGCAATTCGGTCGTGGTGACTGACAGACGAATCTGTACATTCTGTAATCTTAAAACGACACTTTAAATACATTGTGGCCTAATGTTTTATATCCACGTCTGAATTTATGGAGATAAACAAATCATTTTGAAAGGCTCTACATAATAGTGTTTTTTCTGTAGATCTTTGTCTTTTCTGGACAATGTCCGTCCTCCCCACATTCGGCACAAGTCATTCAAATATCTCTTGTGTGTTTCAATGTGGTGATCCATTATCAGCTGTGTGTGTGTTCTTCCCAAAACAAAAGAGGCTGATTTCTGATCTGACATCCACACAGAAATGTATATATACACAAGTTTGCTGAATGTGGCCATGACTTGATTTTTTTCACAGAGAGCTATGTACGTGGTACATGAATGTATTTGCTTCAACTATAATTTCTTTTAGTGGAAAGGAAATAGTAATTTTTCCAACAAAAGTGGAACAAATTGTGCAATTATTGCTATTATAAGTACTGGTTTACTAAAACGACCATAACACGCAAACTATTAAAAATAGAACTTTCAAACTTCCACGGTAGTACACAGGAATAACGACACTTTCCTTTTATACCACAAATTCCAAACCACTTCCAGTGAATGCAAAGTTAAGAATGACTGCCAAATAGAAGATTCAGGCATGTAATTGCCAACAGAAATCTGTAACAATAAAAAATAGGCATGCTAGCGTTGACCGGCAGATGACCCCTGGTCACCATAACTCACATTCCTGGCGACCAGGAACTAAGTTTGCAGATTTTGTGTACCTGTAAACAGATGTTGATAAAGCAATTAGCCTAGAGCTGACGGCGTACAAAGCAAACGGAACGGAGTCAAATCGTAATCTCGCGCCGTTGGGCCGGAAAAGGTTAAAACCGCCATTCGCTAATTTACATGATTATTTCCCTTGTTGTGAAACGCCTGCTATTCTTTGCCCTCCCTCTTACAACAACCTCACCTTTTCAGGTGACGGTAACACCGAGGTGGCTTTGCTTAACGAAGATTTTGCTAATTAATACGAGAACATAAGAAATCAGCAGACGCGGGCACAATGTCTGTCCACCATTTGAGCTGTACTTTTGATGAAAGTTTAAACGATATTATAAACAGAAAATTATTTTGAAAAACTTGTTATAGTCTAATTTATCAGTTCCTTTGATTGGTCAAAATAAACGAGGAGAAAACCACGTGCACAATATTCTCGCTCTCATTAAAACCCCAAAGTACCAAATTAAGCCTAAATGGCAAAATCCTGCAGCCAAACGACAACCCAACCTATCTGGGAGTCACATTTGATCGGCGCATGACATGGAAAAGTCAGATTGAGAGAAACCGAATGAAAGCTAGAGAAAGAATGGCGATCATGAGGAAACTTGCTGGCACAAGCTGGGGAGCAGACGAAGGCATACTAAAGAAACTGTACACTGGAAGAGTGAGACCAGTTCTCGAGTATGGCATCGCGGCATGGACAACAGCAGCGAAGGCGAACTTTGATAAAGTTAACAAACTTCAAAACCAAGCCATGAGAATTATAACAGGTGGCATGAAGTCAACGCCAATTGTAGAACTTGAAAAGATTACAAAACTGCAATCCATGACCGACAGAAGAGACTGCAGAGCCCAGCTGCAGTCAGAGAAACTCCGAAGACTGACGGACCATCCAATGTACCAGAGGCTAAACAATTTGGGAACTGGGAAACTAAAGCGGAGAAACTTTGCAGAAATAGCCAAAGCAAAGATGCACGAAGATCCCATAAACGCACTAACAACACCAAAACCCATCACTACTGTACGAAAACCTACTTGGAGGCAGGATATATTTCCAGAGGTGGTAGAAAATATACCAGGTATTGCAAACAAAAACTGCCAGACCGAAAAAGAAAGGAGAGACACTACCCTAAGCTTCATAACGAAAAGCTACCCAAGCATGGACTGGACCCATGCATACACCGACGGTTCTGTAACAAACACTACACAGAACGGAGGGGCAGGAGCATTCCTGAACCTACCAAATGGCAGACAAATAACACTGTCATTCGCTACTGGTAAGTACACAAGCAATTTCAGAGCGGAGGCAGAGGCACTGAGGGCGGCAGTGGAAGAAATGGCAACACACAGTGAAAATGAGAGCCACATAGTCTTGCTGACAGATGCTCTCGCCGTAGTCACAGCGCTAAAAAGCCAGAAAAACACTGAGCTTAATGACTTAAGAGCAGCACTCTGCAAACTGTGCCAGCAGTCCGCACCAAAAAGGGTAGTGGTACAGTGGGTTCCGTCACACTGCAACATCCAAGGCAACGAGGAGGCAGACAGACTGGCAAAAGAAGGTGCAAGGCTACCACAAACAGATACCAGTATGACGTACGAAGAGTCAAAACGGCTTATCAAAGCCAGGTACATGACCAAATGGGAAACCGAACATACTGGTTACACCAAAAACGATGCCTATTACCAGTTGAACCGAAGAGAGCAGGTCGTTGTCTTCAGACTTCGCACTGGCCACAATAGACTGAGGTACCACCTATTCAACAAATTGAAGATAGGGTGTACCGACGAATGCCCGTGCGGTACTGGTAAAATGACCACTGAACATCTGCTGCAGAACTGCCCGACATACGGGGATCAGAGAGAGCAGATGTGGCCATTGCCAGTGGAACTGCAAGACAAGCTCTATGGTAGTGGCGAGAGTCTCAGGATGACCGCCGCTTTTTTCGAAAAAATAATGGTTACTGTCTGACTGTGTATGCAGAAGAAGAAGAAGAAGTTCCTTTGATTATCTTATAAATCTGTATTGTCAACTGAAATTCGTCTCTTTTAGACACTGTAGGCCGGTTTTTCTGAGTCTTTCTTCATAACTGTAATTCTGGAATCCTTCTATCAGCATATGTTTATAACCGTTTCTGTTGATCGACACAACTTATATGTATATATGTATGTCTATAAATATGCTTTAATAATGTACCCCGCAGCCTTGTGGGCTACATGTTAAACAGGAAAGGCTTCATAAGTAAACCCTGAGGTAAAATCTGCATCATGTGCTATCCCCAGTGGTCGTGACTACGTCTTGCCACTGGGCCAGGATAGCTCAGGACGAAAGAGTTAGGCTTACGACTGCGCAAATCATTCACACTTAATCTATCTAATCGCAAGTTACAGCGCCAGACATTTCTTTGATGTTCCGTGTGATGGATACAGAATTAAGGCTCTTTCATTCGGCACGTGGAACGTGTGCACTTTACTTGACAGCACCAAGGCTGGTAGCCCCGAAAGGAGAACGGCACTAGTTTTCAGAGAACTGGCGCGCTACAGGGTTAATGTGGTTGGTCTTAGCGAGATCAGATTACCAGGAGAGAGTCAGATCACAGAAGTTTCTTTCATCTGGAGTGGGCGCGACAGAAGAGAAAGACGAGAGCCTGGTGTCGGATTCGCCATCAGGTCTGATCGAGTCCGCGCGATTGTTTGATCCCCACAGGGTATCAATGTTTGGCTAATGACTGTCCAACTCTCACTGGGACACGACAACTACTGTTTATCAATGATCGGCTAATGACTGTCCAACTCTCACTGGGGCACAGAGGAAGTATTTCAATGATCCTGTGGATATCAAGAATAAATTCTATGAGGAGCTGAACTCCCTCATCAGGAAGGACATAAAGTCTGATAAGCGTGTCATCTTTGGGGACTTCAATGCTAGAGTAGGGGCTGACCATCAGCTATGGAAAAGTGTACTTGGGATACATGGCACGGGCAAGTGCAACAGAAATGGGTTAATACTGCTGGGCTTCTGTGCCACTCATGAGCTCGCCATCACCAACACCATGTTTCGGCTGTCCACTCGCAACAAGATGTCGTGGATTCAAACCCGCTCTAAGCAGTGGTATCTTATTGACTATGCCCTCACCAGAAAGAGGGACAGGCGAGATGTTGGAGTGACAAAGGCTATGTGCGGTGCCGAGTTTTGGACAGATCACAGACACATTGTTTCAAAGTTTAACCTCCACATAGAGCCAAGGTGACGTCACCAGGCTGGAAAACCTGAGAAAAGACTTTACATCTACATTCTGCAAAGGGGGACCCATGCGGTACGCTTTTCCAGGGCTCTGGGGTGCCGACTGACGGACACACAGCCATGTGCGGAGACAGTCAAGAACAAATGGGCCTTTGTGGAGGATGCAGTCTACTCTACCGCTTCTGAGTATCTAGGTCATGTAGCTCGCAAAAACCAAGACTGGTTTGATGACAATGATGAGGCTATTAAGATATTGCTGGATGAAAAACTTCGTTTATTAAGACTTCACCAAGACGATCCCTCTTCAACTTCCAAAAAGTTCGCGTTCACCAATATTCACAGGATTGTCCAGAACCACCTCAGGACTATGCAGGATGCGTGGCTTAACAGCAAAGCTGATGAAATCCAGCGGTATGCAGATACAAATGACTTAAAGCGGTCTATGGTCCCAGGTCCTGTCATTCATCTCTTGTCCTTAATGCTGATGACACGGCACTGATGACCGACAAAGTCGACATTCTGGAGTGATGGTCAGAGCACTTCAGTGCTATTCTAAACTCTCCATCCACTGTCAGTGAATTAGCCATAACACGCATGCCTCAAGTTAAAGTCAATGACAGGCTGAGTATCCCGTCCAGTACAGGTGAGGTTGGGAAAACAATCAGCTTAACTTCCAGTGGCAAGCACCCGGGTCAGATGAGGTTGAGAAAACAATCAGCTTAATATCCAGTGGCAAAGCCCCCGGGTCAGATAAGGTTGAGAAAACAATCAGCTTAATATCTAGTGGCAAAGCCCCCGGGTCAGATGAGGTATATGCAGTGGCAAAGCCCCCGGGTCAGATGAGGTTGAGAAAACAATCAGCCTAATGTCCAAAGGCAAAGCCCCCGGGTCAGGTGAGGTTGAGAAAGCAATTAGCTTAATATCCAGTGGCAAAGCCCCCGGGTCAGAAGCTATTCCTACTGAGCTCTACAAGGCAGGAGGCCCTGTGCTGCTACACAAGCTAACATACCTCTTTTGCTCAATTTGGGAAATAGAAACTGAAAGATGCCACATTGTTCACATGTACAAGCACAAGGCCAATAGTCAATCTTGTGATAACCACAGAGAGATCTCCCTACTGTCGATCGCTGAACAATTTTGAGCTCAAGCTTTGTTTAACCACTTAATAACTCATCTTGAGCAGAAGCTACTTCCAGAGAGTCAGTATGGTTTCCGAGCTGATCGTGGGACGGTTGACATGATCGAAGAGAAATGTCAGCAACTGTACACGACTTTTGTTGACCTGATAAAGGCCTTTGACACTGTCAACAGGGGCGGACTCTGGGAAATCATGGCGAAATTCGTTTGTCCGGAAAAAATCATCACAGTTGTCCGCCAGTTTTATGATGGCATGTCAGCCCACGTACTGAATGATGATGAACTCTCTGCAGCATTTCCAGTCATAAATGGAGTCAAACAGGGTTGTGTGCTGGCCCCAACACTTTTTAGCATGGTATTTGCAGCCATGCTTTCTGATGCAACTCGTGACCTGGACACTGACATACAGATCAGATACTGGACGGATGGGCAGCTGTTCACTCTGAGGCGCCTGAAGGCCCTCACAAAGGTCAAAGAAACAACTATCTTAAATCTCTTCTTTGCCGACGACTGCGCAATTAACACGTGACCAGACCAGGTCATGCAGACAATCATGACGGAGTTCTCAACTGCGTGCACTAATTTTCGTCTTATTGTAAACACCAGGAAAACGGAGGTAATGTTTCTACCTGCGCCCAGGGAGCCATACGAACCAAACGTCACTGTACATGGACATCTCCTAAAAGCAGTTGGTAGCTTTACCTACCTTGGCAGTATCTTCACCAGAGAAGGAAATATTGACTCTGAGGTGCACAACAGGATTTCCGAGGCGAGTGCTGTTTTGTGAAGACTACGAGAACATTTTTGGGATGGGCAGAGAATCAGTGTTGCCACAAAGATTGGTGTGTATCGTGCTGTTGTGTTAACCACCCTTTTGTACGCATGTGAAACATTGATAATCTGTAGCAGGCATGACCGGAAACTTAATCGTTTCCATGTAAACTGTCTCTGTAGACTACTCAGGATCGGTTGGCATGACAGCGTAACCAACTCTGAAGTCCTCAGCAGGGCGACACTCTCTGGCATCCATACGCTGCTACAGAGAGCCCAGATAAGATAGACAGGGCATATTGTTCTTATGTCAGATGAGCGCCTCCCTAACCCACTGTTATACGGTGAGCTTATGACAGGATAGCCCTCGTAAAGGGAGGGGGGGGGGGAAGAAAAGATACAGAGACACTAAATGTGTCTTTGAAGAGCTTCTCCATTGATGTTGCTGACTGGGAGATGCTTGCTCTGAACGGCTCAGCCTGGCGCACTATCCTCACACAAGGTGTTTGCCCCACTCAGCGAAGGACCATTACGGAGGCGCAAGAAAAACGAGCTGCACGAAAGAAAAGAATGCAAGACTGCCCAACTACAAATACTGTTCAGGTGTGCCCTACGTGCGGTAGAGTTTGTCATACTGTTCAGGTGTGCCCTACGTGCGGTAGAGTTTGTCATACTGTTTAGGTGTGCCCTATGTGCGGTAGAGTTTGTCATACTGTTCAGGTGTGCCCTACGTGCCGTAGAGTTTGTCATACTGTTCAGGTGTGCCCTACGTGCGGTAGAGTTTGTCATACTGTTCAGGTGTGCCCTACGTGCGGTAGAGTTTGTCATACTGTTCAGGTGTGCCCTACGTGCGGTAGAGTTTGTCATACTGTTCAGGTGTGCCCTACGTGTGGTAGAGTTTGTCATACTGTTCAGGTGTGCCCTACGTGCGGTAGAGTTTGTCATACTGTTCAGGTGTGCCCTACGTGCGGTAGAGTTTGTCATACTGTTCAGGTGTGCCCTACGTGCGGTAGAGTTTATCCCGCACATATGCAGTCACATATGAATAAAGATTAATGACGCTGTCGCATCTTCGCTTGCAATGGGCAACTAACTAACTAACTAATCAGCTCTGTCGCTCTCTTTTGTATCCTTTCCAGCATGTTTATATTTCCTCTATGATAAGGACTCGACACATGTACACAGTACTCCAATCTAGGTCTAACTAATGCTTTATAAGATTTGACTATCACTTCCTTGCTCTTATATTAACGTTTTTTTAAATCATACCTAACATTTTATTTTCCTTTTTGAACTGCTACCTGGGCATGCTCACTTACTTTACCTATATGATCTTTTATAACCCCTAGGTCCTTTTCCTTTTCGACCATTCTAATATTGTTCTCGCGCATTCTGTAATTATGTTCCATATTGGATCTACCCATGTGATGACTGTACATTTATCTACATTAACTCCATTTGCCAGCTCGCAGACTATTCTCGAATTTTATCTAAATCCGACATCAATATATCCACTTCTGCTTTAGATAAGACACTACTGCATAATTTTGTGTCATCAGTGAATTTTGCAATAATGGATCCCATATCAATGTCCAAATCTTTTATATATATATATATCAAGAACAAAATTGGTCCTAAAACCAAGCCCTGTAACACTCCGCTTTTTGCTTCACACCACTCAGAGTACTGCTTGTTTATGCCAACCCTCTGCCTTATACCCGTTAACCAATTTTCAATCAATTTAGCAACTTTCCAACCTATTTGTTGTGATTTTAACTTTCTAAATAATCTTTGATAAAGTAATCAATTTTCGAAGACATTTTCAAAATCTACATCCACTGGCTCCCCTTTATCTATCATTTTAGTAACCTCCTTCGTGAATTGTAATAGATTTGTTGAGTACGATCTCCCTCTAGTAAACACATACTGACTATTTCTGATTAGATTAAACTTGTCTTTATAATGTTCTCTTTGATTATTGACTCAAACAATTTATAGACTTTATAATGTTCTCTTTGATTATTGACTCAAACAATTTATAGACTTTATAATGTTCTCTTTGATTATTGACTCAAACAATTTATAGACTTTATAATGTTCTCTTTGATTATTGACTCAAACAATTTATAGACTTTATAATGTTCTCTTTGATTATTACCTCTAACAATTTATAGACTTTATAATGTTCTCTTTGATTATTGACTCTAACAATTTATAGACTTTATAATGTTCTCTTTGATTATTACCTCTAACAATTTATAGACTTTATAATGTTCTCTTTGATTATTGACTCAAACAATTTATAGACTTTATAATGTTCTCTTTGATTATTGACTCTAACAATTTATAGACTATGTTCGTTAAACTCACCTGTGAAACATTTCTTTGATCTGATTGTTTTGCCGTTTTTTTAATAAGGGGATCACAGCTGTATCTTTCCAATCCCCTTTACAATTATCTCTTCCCCCGATCCAATTTATCCATCCTTATCCAGCAAGACGTGTGTTTTTCTTTCGTTTCGTTCCTTCCGGAGTAGATGAGACTGGCAGGCCAGACAAGGAGGGAGGGGCGACTAAAGTATTGATAAAGTATGTCAGTATATTAGCGTGTGTGTGTGTGTGAGGTAAAAGGTTAAATCAATGAGTGAGAAGTTGGGGGGAGGGTCAATAAGTGAGAGTTATTGTAAATGATTGAGTGAATGTATGAGGGAATGTTTGAGTGACAGAGTGCCAAGGATTGATTTAGTCAGTATGTGAGAGTATCTGATGTGTGAGAACCGAGACTCAATCATTGATTAATATAGTCATTTCAATATATATATTAATATAGTTAATATACTGGAGCGGAAGGTTGTAGGTAGACGGACACGATCAGCATCAAGAAATGGACTATTATTAGTCTGGCAGAGTGGACTTTGAAGACAAGAAACAGAGAATATTGAAGGGCCAATGCAGCGAGGTTTCGTTACGGGGACGGCACTTGAATTTAATTGATGGTGAGTTAGTGAGTAAGTGTTTACATGAGTGAGTAAATAAGTGAAGGGGAGTCAGCTTGTGATGGAGTCACTCAGTGAATGAGTGAGCCAGATAGTTACTGAGCCATTCAGGTAATGAGTGAGTCAGCCAATAAGTGAGTCACTCAGTGAATGAGTCATTAAATCAATGCGCTGTTGTTCTTTTTTCAGTTTGGAACATCGATAGTCTTCTCTGTGCTCATCACCGCCATCTTCTGGCAAGTAAATGAGAACCCAAAAACAGCCTTTAAAGACAGGTCCTGTGCCCAATCCACCATATGTGTCGTCATCGACGTAATTATCATTAACGAAGCAAAATCTGTTCAGCTTCCTGTGAAACATAGGCCTTCAACAAATATACCTGTCAAATCTTCCTGTTCAGCTCTGCTTTCTGTCTTACCTGTTTGATTTACATTCGTCTTACGCTCTCTTCTCCATTTCTGTTTTTGTTTGCTACTTCTTTTATTATGGGAATTCCATAATAGAGACTGTGTGGTAATGTTATCAGCTGGTTTTCTTAATGTATGCTATTTCCGTCGCTTGCAACCTCTCCTTGTCATATTGATCGTCATCTTCATCATCGGCATTATTAACACAACCGTTCTCATCCTCATGACCATCACCCACATTGCGATCGTTCACTTCAGCCTAGGTTGCAGCCTAGTCAGCGCCGCTGTTGTTTGTGCTATTCTGGCAATTACTTCTGGCTTCGAACCCTCTTCGCTGATCAACGATCCAAGATATTTGAAACGTTTCACCACCTCAAGTACCTGCCCATTTGCCTCTATGACAGATTGAAACCCTGCAACGTTATTGGTCATGAGTTTTGTTTTATCAGCATTTATTTCCATACCAAAACTCAGGGCCGTTCTATCCAATCTACCAATCAACTCCTGGAGTTCCCTCTCTGTGCCTGCCAATACATCAATATCATCAGCAAAGCGGAAGTTGGTGATAAGCATGTCACCAATTGTAACCGTGCCAACATGTCCTTTTAAGGTAGCAGTATACTAGTTAAAGATCTAAATGTAGACAGAGATATAGATAATGTAGTTGACGAGTTCAGCAGACACATGCTACAGGCTGCCCGGGAAACAATACCTAGAGGGGCGTGAAAGAGCTGTAGACCTTACTGGAACAGGGAACTAGAGAAACTGCACAATGGAGTGGAAACTTCTCGAAAGCAGAGACTAGCCCAAGTCAAAATCACCACCAAAATTGTCAACATACCAAAGGGCTAAGCTGCAGGCCAGGAGGAAAAGCTGGAAGGAGAAAACAGAGTCCCTGAACTTTGAAAAGGACACCAGGAAAATGGGGAAGTTTGTAAAACAACTTAATGATGAAGGTACAGAGAGAAACACAAGGATTGCACTAAATAGAAATGGGAACATCATCACAGGTAAACAGGCAGATTAATTTGCTTAAGATAGTGACATTGAAGTTACTACAGAGAAACAGCAGGAAATCAGAGAGTAGCAACACAATGTAGAACATGATGAAACTATACCAGACGTTATGTAGACCCCATTCACTATCAGAGAACTGGAGCTAGCAATAGCTAAATTAACAATGAGAAAGTCGCCAGAGGCTGACGGGGTATCAAATGAAATAATTAAGAACTTGGGAGTACCAGGTAAGACAAAATTGCTACAGATCTTCAATGCCAGTTGGACCTCAGGCAGAGTCCCTCAGACCTGGAGAGAAGCAATTATGATTCCGCTCCTAAAACAAGGGAAAGACAATTCCACACCATCCAGCTATAGAGTAATCAGCCTTACAAGTTGTCTTTGTAAAACAATGAAACGTATCATTAATCTCAGGAAGGAGTGGTACCTTGAGAGTGAGAACCTAATTGTGTCCCAGCAAGCAGGTTTTCTAAAATACTTCTCTTCTGAGGACCTTGCAACTTATCTTTCCCAAGAGATTGAAGATGGTTTCCAAGGCGAGAAACTGGTACTAGCAACATGGATATACCTAAGGAAAGCATTTAACAGGGTATGGAAAGAAGGACTCTTGAAGAAACTGACATACAATAACGTAAAAGATAGTATGTACCAATGTTAAAATAATACCTGCATAATAGAAGAGCCAGAGTACAACTAGATGGACTGAAGAGTAAGAAAATGTTACTCCGCCATGGTGTACCGCAGGGTGGTGTACTTGTCCCCACACTTTTCATAGTCTACATTAACGACCTGATTACCAAACTGCCGAGTGGAGTGAAAGTGGCAATGTATGCAGATGATCTGGTGATATGGTGCACTGATAAATATGCAACAGTCGCCACCAAAGTACTACAAAGAGTGAAAGATGGGCCAATAAATGGTGTGTTAGCATCACCACAGATAAATGCAGCACTACGCTCTTCACCCTCTCTCTAAAACAGAAAGCCGGAGACATCAAGATACATGGAGCGCTACTTTGAGAAGATAAACAATCCACCTACCTCAGAGTTACATTTGATAATAGGCTGACTTGGAGACAACACGTCAAAAAGACAGCAGGAAAACCAGAAGGCAGTTAGCCATCCTGAGAAAACTAAGTGGAACCACATGGAAGCCGGAGAGAAAATACTTAGCAGTGTTTACCAACAATGCATACGACCACATCTGGAATATGAATCAGCTGCCTGGTGTCCAGCATCAAACACTATATTGAAAGAGTTAGATAAGGTACAGGCGCTAGGGGTTATTACAGGGGCAATGAAATCAACGCCTATAGGGGAGATGGAGAAACTAGGGAGGATGCAAGCACCAGGAGAGCGTAGAGACACAAAGGTGCTAACACAGGCAGAAAAGTTCAACTGAATGCCGAGTCACCCAATGAAGGATAGATTCCACGACCTAGCAATCGGACGATTGAAAAGAAGTAGCTTTGTACACCAATCCAAACGAATTCGTAGACACGCCATAAAACTCCCTGAAATTGTTATTCCGTTTACAACTGTGCCAGAACAAACACACTAGAGAGAGCAGCATAGACTATCAGTACGATAACAAACATCCATTCAGGGAATACTAGGCAAAGAGGAACAGAACAGTGCAACGTAAGACAATTGCTCTAAGTTTCTTGGATAAAGAATATCCACAGGATATATGGGTCCGAGTATACACAAATGGGTCAGCACAGAATGCAGTTAAGAATGGAGGAGCAGGAGTGTATACATAATACCCAAATAACACCATGGAAACAGTTGCAGCACCAAAAGAAAAATTCTGCCATAATTATGATGCCTAGATACAAGCGATGAAATTGGCGACGGAAAAAACCTGAACACCAACCTTGGCCTGTATCCTGTTGTATTTTTGACATGAAAAATCAGTATTCCAAGCACTATCATTCGGGAAGATGCCAGATCTGCAAGTTTTATTGTTAACATTGAGCAACCAGCGCAGAATCACGGTGCAGTGGATACCGTCTCACTGCCGAATACCAGGAAATGAGAGAGCTGACACACTGGCGAGGGAAGGTGCAGCAGACGAGCAACCAGATGTACCAGCTACATACCATCAAAATAAAAAGATGATTAAATCAACGAGAGAGCTTCCAACACAAATACAAGATGACTATCATAATATAAGTATGCAAAAGCGGATTGTCATACTGTGTCTCAGAACGGGACACAAACGACTCCGCAGCCACATATATACACAATTTAGGATTGGCAGCTCAAGTATGTGTACATGTGGACAGGCACTCCAGACTGCGGAGCATGTACTTCAGGACTGTCCAGAGTATGAGATACTGAGGCGGACATACTGGCCAAGAGAAACAACATTGGAAGGTAAACTATATAGACCTATGTGAGAACTGCAGAAGACAGTGAGGTTCATACAAGAGACAACTTTGCAGATGGAGACATACTCCAAGCGAACGAAAGAAGAAGAAGGTCAAGGATACAGCCGATAGCAGTCATAGATGGCTCAAACCTTTAGGGCCTCTGTGGATCTACTTTCCTGATCTTGCAGTGATTTAGGTCAACGAAAAAGCTGATAGCGGGCATATATGTCACAAACCTTCAGAGAGTACATGGATCCACTGTTCTGATCAAGCTAAGGTTCATGTCAATGAAAGAACTTTCCTGACCTTAAATGCCCTCATTCTGTTGACACTGATTTTAGAAAAGGGAAACTTAAATCGTAATACATATAACCTATGATAAATCCAAGATGATTAGAAGGTGTAGACACAAAAACAATTGGTAAGCCAAGCATCAGGCTAAAAACGAAATGATGCGCATTACAAGCTCGGCATCATTACACATCCTACAGCCCACACTAGATTGAGATTACCATCAATTCAACACATTAAAGATACGAAACACTGATAAATGTCTGTGGAACGAATACAATTCATTCTGGAAATCTGCTTCAAAGGTCTTCTTCTTCTTCTTCTTTTCGTCTTCTACTTTTTCTTCTTCTTCTTCTTCTTCTTCTTCTTCTTCTTCTTCTTCTTCTTCTTCTTCTTCACATGCTGTCAGACGTCAACTTGAATTTGTTCAAAATGGCTTTGCAAGGCGTGGAATGGTATGATCTAGTATGATGTGGTATGGTGTGGTCTGTTATGTTATCGTTTGGTATTATCTGATATGCTGTGGTAGGATTTGGTATGATCTTGTATGATGTGGTATGGTATGTTATGGTTTGGTATGATCTGGTATGATGTGGTATGGTGTGGTATGTTAGGGTTTGGTATGATGTAGTATGGTGTGGTATGTTATGGTTTGGTATGATCTGGAATGATGTAGTATGGTGTGGTATGTTATGGTTTGGTATGATCTGGAATGTTGTAGTATGGTGTGGTATGTTAGGGTTTGGTATGACCTGGTATGATGTAGTATGGTGTGGTATGTTAGGGTTTGGTATGATGTGGTATGGTGTGGTATGGAACGGTATGGTATGATCTGGTATGATCTGGTATGATGTGGTATGGTATGTTATAGTTTGGTATGATCTGGTAAGATGTGGTTTGGGTGCGGTATGTTATAGTTTGGTATGATCTGGTAGGATGTGGTATGGTATGTTATAGTTTGGTATGATCTGGTAGGATGTGGTATCGTATGTTATGGCTATGGTTTGGTATGACCTGGTATAGTGGGGAATGTTATGACACAGTATGATCTGATATGCTGTGGTATTGTGTGGTATTGTACGGCATGATATTATCTGGTATGGTGTGGAATGATGTGGTATGGCATGGAATGATCTGGTATGACGTGGTATTGTATGATATGGCATGGAATAATTTGGATGGTGTGGTATGATGTGGTATGTTATGGCATGGAATGATCTGGATGGTGTGGTATGAGGTGGTATGGCATGGTATAATCTGATATGATGTGGTTTCTTATGGTATGGCATGGTATGATGTGGTATTGGCTTGCTATGATCTGGTATGTTATGGTATGGTATGATCTGGTATGGTATGATCTAGTATGATGTGGTATTGTATGGTATGGCATGATATGATGTTGTATGATTTGGTAGGGCATGACATGGTTGTATTATTTGGTATGACATGGGAATAAGATGCTGAGCGGCGCATGAGCTGCAGTGGTCAGCGACCTATAGCTGACTGCTAGCGTCAGGGCCTGTGGACCAAAGCTGGAAAGACCCTTCTACACCTCCACCCGTTGATCCTGGATAACAGGATGCAGCAGGACAGACTGGCTAAGGAGAAGGGATCGAAACGGGAATGCTAACCCGGTACTAAAAAATGTTTGCTGAAGTCTGATGTGTTGGACCGAAAGGTGCAAATATCGCAGCCAAGCTGTAAACTATGACACAACGGATTCCGTTCTCTGAACTACATTCTGCTACTTACCCTTTCAGGGTTTGGTAGTCGGAGATTCAGAACAAACGAAGAAGAAGAAGTATGGTATGATCTGGTATAACATGGTATGATCTGGTATAACATGGTATGATCTGGTATAACATGGTATGATCTGGTATAACATGGTATGATCTGGTATAACATGGTATGATCTGGTATAACATGGTATGATCTGGTATAACATGGTATGATCTGGTATAATATGGTATGATCTGGTATAACATGGTATGATCTGGTATAACATGGTATGATCTGGTATAACATGGTATGATCTGGTATAACATGGTATGATCTGGTATAACATGGTATGATCTGGTATAACATGGTATGATCTGGTATAACATGGTATGATCTGGTATAACATGGTATGATCTGGTATAACATGGTATGATCTGGTATAACATGGTATGATCTGGTATAACATGGTATGATCTGGTATAACATGGTATGATCTGGTATAACATGGTATGATCTGGTATAACATGGTATGATCTGGTATAACATGGTATGATCTGGTATAACATGGTATGATCTGGTATAACATGGTATGATCTGGTATAACATGGTATGATCTGGTATAACATGGTATGATCTGGTATAACATGGTATGATCTGGTATAACATGGTATGATCTGGTATAACATGGTATGATCTGGTATAACATGGTATGATCTGGTATAACATGGTATGATCTGGTATAACATGGTATGATCTGGTATAACATGGTATGATCTGGTATAACATGGTATGATCTGGTATAACATGGTATGATCTGGTATAACATGGTATGATCTGGTATAACATGGTATGATCTGGTATAACATGGTATGATCTGGTATAACATGGTATGATCTGGTATAACATGGTATGATCTGGTATAACATGGTATGATCTGGTATAACATGGTATGATCTGGTATAACATGGTATGATCTGGTATAACATGGTATGATCTGGTATAACATGGTATGATCTGGTATAATATGGTATGATCTGGTATAACATGGTATGATCTGGTATTGTGTGATTGAGTGAAAATTATTGGTCTTAAGGTTTTACTTCTTATGTTCTCTTTACAGAAGCGGAGTCATGTTCTTTATCATTATAAGCCAACTGTTCTACAACTTCGCCGCTGTGGATATTTTCATCAAAGAAAGAATACTTTTTATGTAAGTCTCATCTAAACGTTTTTCAGCCACATTTGGAGCACATGTCTCCTACAACTACACACTAACGCTTCTTATCGTGAGTCAGAAGCTTCATATGTGTCTGCGTCTTCTCAGATTCTTTTATGTTTGTGAAACACGTCAAGTGGGATCTTTGTATGTATGTGGTACCTGGTCATGACGCGAGGTATGGTCTTTGTATGTATGTGGTGCCTAGACATGACATGAGGTGTGGTCTTTGTATATATGTGGTACCTGGTCATAACGTGAGGTGTGGTCTTTGTTAGTATGTTGCCCTTGGCCCTGACATGAGGTTGGGGTCTTGCACAGCATGACTCACCTGTCCCAGACGTGAGGTTGGGGTCTTGCACAGTATGTTTCACCTGTCCCTGACATCAGGTGGGGATCTTGTGTAGCATGTTTCACCTGTCCCTGACATTAGGTGGAGATCTTGTGTAGCATGTTTCACCTGTCCCTGACATTAGGTGGAGATCTTGTGTAGCATGTTTCACCTGTCCCTGACATTAGGTGGGGATCTTGTGTAGCATGTTTCACCTGTCCCTGACATTAGGTGGGGATCTTGTGTAGGATGTTTCACCTGTCCCTGACATCAGGTGGCGATCTTGTGTAGGATGTTTCACCTGTCCCTGACATCAGGTGGGGATCTTGTGTAGGATGTTTCACCTGTCCCTGACATCAGGTGGGGGCCTTGTGTAGGATGTTTCACCTGTCCCTGACATCAGGTGGGGATCTTGTGTAGGATGTTTCACCTGTCCCTGACATCAGGTGGCGATCTTGTGTAGGATGTTTCACCTGTCCCTGACATCAGGTGGGGATCTTGTGTAGGATGTTTCACCTGTCCCTGACATCAGGTGGGGATCTTGTGTAGGATGTTTCACCTGTCCCTGACATCAGGTGGGGATCTTGTGTAGGATGTTTCACCTGTCCCTGACATCAGGTGGGGATCTTGTGTAGGATGTTTCACCTGTCCCTGACATTAGGTGGGGATCTTGTGTAGCATGTTTCACCTGTCCCTGACATTAGATGGGGATCTTGTGCAGCGTGTTTCACCTGTCCCTGGTGCTAGTGTACCACACAGTAAGATTAATATTTGCATACCAAAATTTTACATGTGCTAAAACTTTCCTTAACTCTGTATTTCATTACAGGCATGAGCATATAAGCGGATACTACAGGGTGTCAGTGTATTTCTTTGTGAAGATCGCCTTCGACCTAATACCTATGAGAACAATTCCAATAATGATCATCTCTAGCATTATTTACTTCTCTGTTGGTACGTAGTGATGTAAGAACGTGCATGTTAACTTGATTAGAATCAGACCATGGTCTATCATAAAATAGGCGCGTCTTAGAAGGTATGTGTCAAACTATCAAGCTACAGAAACTGTGTCTACACAATTTGTCATTATCTGAACGTGATAGAGAACCTATGAGTTTGCATGGAGTGCTGTGATGATAGTTATTAACAAAACAGAACAGCGTTTGACTTGTTCCAGAGTGGCAGAGTTGTTTCAGGTCTTGCTCCTCACAGCATAAGTATCAGGTTCAATCCCATTTTTCTGCACACTTCAGTAAATCCAGTTGTCAATTAATACCTGGCTTACCATTAGAAAAGAAAAGCTGGTGACCAGCCAACTTTATAAAAAGGGAGGCCTGGTGCAATGAAGTCTCTAACACTCAATTTTAGACGACAGTGAATGCCAGGTGATTACTTTTATCTTTGACACAAAGAAATCGCCGGGTTCATACTTCCAGTCGGACCAAGATGCTGAGCAGCGCATGAGCTGCAGTGGTCAGCGACCCATAGCTGACTGCTAGCGTCAGTGCCAGCGAACCAGAGCTGCCAAGACCCTTCTACACCTCTACGCGGTGATCCTTGATAACAGGCTGCAGTAGGGCAGACTGGCTAAGGAGAACAGATCGAAGAAGGAATGCTAACCCGGTACCAACAAAATTCTTGCTGAAGTCGGATGTGTTGGACCGAAAGGTGCAAATATCGCAGCCAAGCTGTAAACTACGACACAACGCATTCCGTTCTCTGGACTACATTCTGCTACTTAAGCTCTTTCAGGGTTTGGTAGCGGGAGATTGAGAACGAACGAAGCCAAGCCAAGCCATACTTCCAGTTCGTGCAAAGCTGTTAAATCGTACCTGATATTGCTCACTTTGATCTTATTAAGTGAATCTCAACCTAGGTTGCACAAAGTCATTACAGACGGGGAAAATGTCTAATAGCAAATCATTAGCTGCTCTCATATTAGATCCTTTCCGACAACTTAAAATGATATCATGCTAAACCCTCTTCAGAATGTCATTAATACGCATATGATAAGGGGCTTTCCAAGACATACAACTGTTTACGCACAAGATAAAGGGCTGTCCAAGACATACAACTGTTAACACATACGATAAGGGGCTTTCCAAGACATACAACTGTTTACGCATACAATAAGGGGCTTTCCAAGACATACAACTGTTTACGCACAAGATAAAGGGCTGTCCAAGACATACAACTGTTAACACATACGATAAGGGGCTTTTCAAGACATACAACTGTTTACGCATAAGATAAGGGGCTGTCCAAGACATTCAACTGTTTACACATAAGATAAGGGGCTGTCTAAGACATACAACTGTTTACGCATACGATAAGGGGCTTTCCAAGACTTACAACTGTTTCAAGGCATTTATTGTACAGCAATAAATGTTTATGTTTCGCTTTGTTGTTTGACGTAACATAACTATATCAATTTCCCTCATAAACGTAATTGTCCGTCTGAGTCTTCTCTTGTTATCATACAGGCATTCGGAAGCAGCCACGTCTCAAGCAACGGTCCCGACATAACCGGCAAAACCAAGCGAGGGTAGCCGATGTGTCTAATAAACCCACTTTGATTTAGGGTTTGTCTACCTAAGCATGTGAAGAATGGATTTGGTGGACTGTGCGGAAGAACCACTGGCTGGTCAATGGGCAGCAAGGCGACTACCATCCATTCGCTGCAGTGCGTTTGGAGCAAGGCTAGACACAGAAGACCACTTTGGTCGTCCACTGCATCCGGGTTACTGCTCTAGTCGTCTTGGTCATATCTTGCTACTGGATCAAATTGAATCAGGATGAGAGAGTGAGACTGACGGGTAGCAACACTCCCTCATTTCAATCCAATTCACAAAATTCGCAAAATTTCCAATTCACGCACAATTCATTTGAGCGGCTTCCAAAGAAAATATTCTATGGCGAGCCAGGCAAGCGAGCTCACGGTAGCCAAATAAAACCTTACACTCCGAAAGCCTCACTGAAGCACTGCGACATTAACCCAGATAATTGGGAGAAAATTGCTGCTGATCGCTCTGCCTGGTGTAGGAAAATCTCTTCTGGCACGACACATATGGAGCAGACAAGAATCAAGGAAGCTGCACGGAGACGAGCGACACGAAAGGCAAGAGATGAGTTGTCTCCGCCTGACGGCCAGGCAATGTTTCTCTGCCCTCAGTGTGACAGACGCTTTAGGGCTCGGATAAGTTTGATCAGCGACCTACGAACCCACTCCAGGATTGACATGATAATGTGGCCCTGTTTGGAAACGATGCACAAACAACAACAGTTTATCCATCAAATAACCACATCTATTATCCTCCTAAACTTTATTGTCCACCTGTCTTCTATTGTCACCTTACAGTGCATCTCTTAAATAAGGTCATCTATTTCTGAATTCAACTACCTGTCTATCACAAGTTTCTAGAGTCGTAATGCACTTAAGATTCATTTCCTTGATAACACTTGCCTTTGTTGCCAATAATAAACCCCCCCCCCCCCCCCCCCCCCCACAAAAAAAAAAAAAAAAAAAAAAAAAACTACAAAAAAACCAAAAAAAAACCCAAACAAAACAAACAAACAAATAAAAAGAACAAACAAACAAACGACACGGTTAACTAAATCAAGAAGACGGGTATTGTTAATTGGACACATACAAAGGAAACAGGTACTGGGAAACACATTCAGTGACATCAGAAAACACCGATGACGAAAGAGGAAGAGTACAAAGATCTGGCTGGTAGAACAAAACAGCGGAAACGTTCAAAGGTCAGACGGTTGTGGTAGAAGTGTATCGTCAACGACACTAGCTATGACAGTTGATGATGATGATGATGGCGATGTTACATTAACGCTGATATACGAGATCGTGCGAGATATGTAATGAGTAACGAGATTGACTGATTATGTATTTTATCTGTACAGGTCTGAACCCAGGTTTGGAACACTTTTTGATGTTTATGTTGTGCTTGCTTTCCATAACGCTAGCGGGGGCTGGCGTGTGCTTCTTCGTGTGTTCAACTGTCCGGGAATTTCCTGTGGCCAATGTCTTGTTGGCCTTGCTATATATTTTGATGATGGTAAGTAAAGCCACACCTGAGTAGTTTCCTTCCCAGGACGTTAGGTAAAATTCCAAATGTTTCGAAACCGCACTGGAAATGACGAAAAGGCTTAAGGTAAGTCAAATACATGGTAGGACTTTTGCCCCAACACACGAGGTTACACGGCATGAAGAAGTCAATTTGTGTGGCAAAGAGGTCGAAGTGCTGGTTACCCACGGTAATGGTTATGGGTTCATTCCTTGGCCTCGATGCATTAAATTGATACCTGACTCAGAATTAGCAGCGAGATTTGAAACTGGTCACTAAACCAATCCACAAAAAAGCTAAATCTAATTAAAACGTCTTGTAGCTAAGAGTCAACGCCCCTGTACTCCGAGCATGGCTATAGGCAGTGACGTATCTAGGGTAGGGCAGATATTGAACGTGATATGGGGCGCTACACGCATGAAGTCGTCACTGGACATTTTCTAATAATGTAGGGCACGCAATCTTTGGGCATTTTAATTTTCGAACTAAATCGATCCTGACGACATTGAACCAGATGACATTGGACCAGACGACATTGGACCAGACAACATTGGACCAGACGACATTGGACCAGACGACATTGGACCAGACAACATTGGACCAGACGACATTGGACCAGACAACATTGGACCAGACGACATTGGACCAGACGATATTGGACCAGACAACATTGGACCAGACAACATTGGACCAGACAACATTGGGCCAGACAACATTGGACCAGACAATATTGGACCAGACAATATTGGACCAGACGACATTGGACCAGACGACATTGGACCAGACAACATTGGACCAGACCACATTGGACCAGACAATATTGGACCAGACGACATTGGACCAGACAACATTGGACCAGACAACATAGGACCAGACGACATTGGACCAAACACACAACAGACGACACAATATCTTGTGGAATTCTACAATTGATTCGTTTAGTACATTATTTTGAATAGGTTCAAGTGATTGTCGTTGTGACCAATTCATTTTTTTGTAGTTGAGTTTCTGTCACAGCTGTTGCACATAGAAAGAGCAACATTTTGTGTACCCCTACTGTAGCCTCATCAAGATGTCAATGACCTCCATGTCACCACAAATCTATCACTAATATTTGTCTTGGTTTATGGTGTTGAACACATATTTCGTGTTGTACGTTCCTTACATGTAGACTGCATACTTGAACGGAACAGATGGTAAATCGTTACCATTTTGGAGCAGCACAGCTTTTAAACTCAACTTGGACGATTCAACGAACAACCCCAATCACCATCTGTGTAGTTGATGTGCAGTGCTGCCATCAGACGAAGTAGGTCAACTCAAGCAATGAGGTTTTCTGTTCATTTGAAATATGGAAGCAGATCTTTTTGCCGAGCACAAATCACAAAAACATGCGTATTCTCATGTAGAAGATTCATTTGCTGCAGTCTGGACCCCAACACATTGCAACCTTAATTTGTTTTATATTCCAGATCTCTCACTAGATCATTCAATTGATATGGGTGTAAGGGATCAAGACGCTGAGCAGCTGACTGCTAGCGTCAGGGCCAGCGAACCAGAGCTGCCAAGACCCTTCTACACCTTCACGCGGTGATCCTGGATAATAGGCTGCAGCAGGGCAGACTGGCTAAGGAGAAGGGATCGAAGAGGGAATGCTAACCCGGCACTAAAAAATGCTTGCTGAAGTCGGATGTGTTGGACCGAAAAGTGCAAATATCGCAGTCAAGCTGTAAACTACGACACAACGCACTCCGTTCTCTGGACTATATTCTACTACTTAAGCCCTTTCAGGGTTTGGTAGCGGAAGATTGAGAACGAATGAATAAGAAGAAGAAGAAGAAGATATGGGTGTAAAACCCCTTCAACGGGCACGAAATCATGATCTCTTGATGTAGATATTTTAAAAAATAACGGTTGTCAAATGGCATTATTATCTACTTCAACATCCAGAGTGTAAGATTCTGGTGGGCCAGGAGCAGAAAGTTCTTCCACTAATAGACATGAAGCTTTTTTCGTTTAAGAAATGCCATGCCAAATTGGAAGAGTTGTACAAAAGTAGCAATCATTAAGATGACTTGTCAGTTCCCTCTGGAACTGCGATTGTCCTTTTCGGTTCAAAAGGCGTAGGATTGGTAACATTTGTGTGCAGCCCAATTTTGTTCCTGGTCACCGATCTCAAATTAAAAATTGGAAGCTTTCTATATCATCAGCGAAATGGGCCGCCTTTGCGAAAGCAAAGTTATTTGTTTGTAAATATAGTAAAAATAATCCGAACTGTTTATACATTCACGAGACATCTTGAGACGTCTGCACTCAATTAGTCCACAACACAAATACTGACAAGAAGAAGGTATGGTTAAAATTATTGCTACAGATTATGTTACCCATTTGCCGTCCAAGGCTATCCTTCTTGCGGGAAATCACACGTCATGGCTAAGAAAAGAGAAGAACTGGGCTATTTGAGCCGAGAAGATAAAACCACCAGCCTACTGAACTCTATCCCCGCCTGATCTTGAAAGCTAGAGTTAATTCGTAATTTGAAAATTCGTATTCATGATCAGCATATCCAAAGTAGGTAAGATTGGCTAACTTATCTCGGATACGTTTTAGATGTTGTCCTTTGTTATTATTTGTATTAGATTTCTAGGTGTAATAAAACGTATATGTGCTAGTTGCCCAGGTGTAAAAAACCAGATCTTTGTGTTATATGGCCAGGTGGTGTAATAGAACATATATTTGTGCTAGATGGCCAGGTGTAATAGAACATATATTTGTGCTAGATGGCCAGGTGGTGTTATAGAACATATATTTATGCTAGACGATTAGGTTAACAGAACAGATATCTGTACTAGATGACAAGGTATAATAGAACATATATTTGGGCTAGATGGCCAGATATAATAAACCAGATATGTGGGACAAATAGCTGCATAACAGGTAATTTGGACGGACATTAAAAGTGCTGCTAAAGGATAAACAAAGTGAAACTTTGTATGTGCCTGTCCCTGATAACAGTGCAATTGTCCTAAGGTCAACCGTGGGGATTCTCACAGAAAACTGTTCTGATTTAAAACTTTGTCTAAATAGTTCTGTTTCCTTAGTTTGTATTACAGACGACAAAAGCAGTGCAGACACAAAATTTAATGAATATTGATTGATTTATCTTATTCTTCTCTAGCTGTTAGGTGGGTTCTTGGTCAGTTTTGACTCAATAGGATCTTGGCTCAACTGGGGACAGTATCTTAGTATCTTCAGGTATGGGCTAGCGGTAAGTGTTTCTTCCGTGTATCGTGATTTTGTTGTTGTTTGCACAAGGGGCGCTCAAGTCAAACCGGAACTTTTTTAGTAAGGAAAATGTTTTGTTTCCAAGTATTCAAAAAAGCCATTTATTTTTCGTTATGATCTCCTGCAACGTTCGTGTACTTATCCCAGCGTTTAAGTAATACTTGAACAGCTGCAGCGTAGACAAGATTTGTCAGTATGTCTGAGCCAATTCAGGACAGCCTGTTTCACTTTGTCATCAGTGCTCAAATGCTGACCTCCCAGAAATTCTTTCAGGATTCCAAACAGTTGGACATCGATAGGAGTGAGGTCTGGGCTGTAGGGTGGAGCGATCCAAAAAGTTATGCCCTTCCATATGTTAAAACGTTCCTTTAATTCAGTGCAGGCTTGAACTCTTCTATGCCGGTCAAAAATGGAAAGCTGTCTTGGCACCCAAAGTGCACAAACCTTCCGAAAATGCGAATGTTGGGGAATAATAGTGTTCACCTTACGCAGAGAAAGACTGACCTCTTGGGTTATTCGCGTTGTGCGTGATTTTCCAGGATAAGGCGTTCCCCAATCTGGATATTTACAGAAATGACTGTGGTGGACTCAGAGCCATCACGTCCGGGATCATCACTAACGGATGTACGGCCTTCTCTAAAACGTTTATACCATTCAAATGTCTTCCTGCGACTGAGTCTCTCATCGCCGTATTCTGATTGCAGTCTTCTGTAAATTTCCACACGTTTCCCGCCTTTTTTCACAAGAAACTTCATCATAAGACACTATTCCATGCAAGCACTAACAGTGTTGTCCGCCATTTGTATTTATTTGTCACGTGCCTGGCCCATGATAAGTGGACCACTTAGCAATAATAAGACGGACACAAGTGCCCCTAACCAATGATAGTAGTTCCAGCACGCTATAGCCCATTAAGGTACAACTGTAAAAAAAAATCCCGGTTTGAATTGAATGCCCCTTGTAAGTTGTACGCTTCTCGTCTTCGACGTTCCTAGCAATGTTAAAGATTTCGGGCAGTAAGCTATCCCAACCCGGTGTAAGTACAACTTCTGATCAGAACCAACCCGATGTAAGTACAACTTATGATCAGAACCAACCCGATGTGAGTACAACTTATGATCAGAACCAACCCGATGTAAGTACAACTTATGATCAGAACCAACCCGATGTAAGTACAACTTATGATCAGAACTAAACCGATGTAAGTACAACTTATGATCTGAACCAACCCGAAAATAGACAATCTGATTCAAATATAAATTATGGAGAAGATTGCAGGGAGTAGACGCACGAACACGTCCCAACATGAGCAAGATAATCCATGTTATCACACACACATATAAGGGACGGCGCACCAGTTTCTTTAACTGTACTAATTTTGTTAGTCCTTTAAACTTTCACAGGCCCTGTACATCAATGAGTTCAAAGGTCGCATCTTCTGTGACACCAACAGAACTGTTTGGTGAGTCTTTTTTATTGTCATTGTTATTCATTCTCAAATAACCTTATTTATTTCTCGAATAAACTTAACATTATGTCCCAACCATTTTTCCTTACCATGCACTTTCTCCTACAAATAACCACAACAGCCTCTTTCCATTCAATAACTAATTTAACAGTTTCAACTGGAGCATGGGCTTCAAGAGCAGGGGTGATGGAGCTGGTAACTCCGGGAACAAAGGTACCCGAATGTGTGCCAAGGTCACTCACCGTCTCGACACTAAGTCGACAAAGGAAAACGTGGAGTTATGGGGAAGAATGTGTCTGGTACAGGTAGGGGTTAGGAGCTGACCACTCTGGTGTTCTGATTTGGGTAGTGGGGGGTTAGTGACAGACAGGCCACGAGGTCTTGCTGCGACATTATAGGGTGACAGGAATTCAGAGTGATTCATTCCAATAACAACTAGGTGGAGATAGATCCAAACTAGAGAGATGATTCGGTCAGACAACCCACAGAAGACCATTGGACAGCCCTGAAGCACCTTGACTATATAATATTAGGCAAGGATTAACTCAAGCAGACTGACCATGGAAAGAGAGAAACTGAGAGTTTAACTAGGACACTGGCTGGGAAGGAATGAAAGTTTAGCTGACCGACTTACTATTGATTGAAAAGCTTCTACTGGCTAGCAAGCTGTTTACAAGTTTGCGAAAGATGAAATGAGTTGCAGGGTGATTAAACCAGCATACGCATTTGAGTCTTGGCCAGTCGCTATATAAGGTGTGTGTTGGACACTCCATGACTAGTAGAGACATGAATGTGTGTGTGGTGTGTGCAGGACACCGAAGGAACGATGTATGTTCCGGAGCATGTGTATACACAGATCGATTGAGTGTGTAACCACATGTGAGTATACGTAGAACAGATTGGATGTGTAATGTAAAGATCACCTGCCTGAAGGGATCTGAATGTGTAATGTAAAGATCACCTGCTTGAAGGGATCTGAGTGTGAGTGAATGCACATAACGACAGAGCATATAGTAGAATCGTGAAGACGAGTTTGTGAGAATGTGTTGATTGTGCAGATTAGGGGAGGGGAGTGTAGCTGCTAGAACTGGGTTGTAAGTAACAAAAGCTGCTGCTTAAAACTTCCGCTGTAGCTAATATTTATATTAATATATATAATATATGATCATTTAGTTAAGATGTAGGTTGCTCTTTTTTATGTTAATATGTGTAATATGGAATATGGGTTTGCTAAATGTTGGTTTTGTTGATATTCACGTAATAAATATGCTACATGCCGTTTGCTGTGTGTGGTCGTGAATGATGTGGATGCATGTGGTAACATTCTAGATAGCTAACTACTTAGCGAATCCCAGACTCTGCCACATTAATGGTCTGTCCCATGTGATATCCTTATTTGACAAATGATATCTCACATAGCCATATATATATATCCCTCTCAGAACGTGATTATAATTTTCTCTGTAATTGCTGTTTTAAAAGAACAAATACCAAATATGGGTCAAGAGCAAAGCAACGACAGACTAAACTGAATTTAAATTGACAAAAAAAGGAAGCTACAAAGAGGGCAATCAATAGGCGAAGACAATATCATAGAAAGAATACGGAGACAATCTAAACTCAGACCATTAAAATGCATTAATAAACTTATAAACAAACAAAAATTGAAATAAAGAGACACAGAAAAGAGTGAAATAACTCAACAGAAATCGTTAGTGATGAAAAGGGAAATGATGTACACGACAAAAGAAAAATCATGGCAAGATGGCAACAATATTTCGAAGAACTACTTAATACTGGAGAAATAGCGGGAGTACAAGATAGTAATATAGATATCACTACAGAGCTAGAACAGGGTATAACTTAATCAGAGATATAATACGTTATACAAGCGGCACAATCAAACAAGTCACCAGGGCTGAATGACATTCCTAACGAACTAATCAAGTCACCAGGGCCGGATAACATTCGTAACGAACTAATCAAGTCACCAGGACTAGATGACATCCCTAACGAACTAATCAAGTCACCAGGGCCGGATGACATCCCTAACGAACTAATCAAGTCACCAGGGCTGGATGACATCTCTAACGAACTAATCAAGTCACCAGGGCTGGATGACATACCTAACGAGCTAATCAAGTTACCAGGGTTAGATGACATCCCTAACGAACTAATCAAGTCACCAGGACTAGATGACATCCCTAACGAACTAATCAAGTCACCAGGGCTGGATGACATCCCTAACGAACTAATCAAGTCACCAGGGCTGGATGACATCTCTAACGAACAAATCAAGTCACCAGGGCTGGATGACATCCCTAACGAACTAATCAATGCAACAACAGATGCAGGGATAACCTGGATACACAGACTGGATAACCTAGTGTGGATTAAACAAGAACGATAAGAGGACTGGAGAAGCGCAACAATAATCCTCACATAGAAAACAAAAGGACAATAAAACAGATATAAAATATAGATACATTTAATTACTTGGCCATTCTGGAAAGATATTCTGGAAAATACTGGAAAAAAGGACAACAAAACAGATATCAAATATAGAGCCATTTAATTACTTGGCCATTCTGGAAAGATATTCTGGAAAATACTGGAAAAAAGGACAACAAAACAGATATAAAATATAGAGCCATTTAATTACTTGGCCATTCTAGAAAGATATTCTGGAAAATACTGGAAAAAGGACAACAAAGATATAAAATATAGAGACATTTAATTACTTGGCCATTCTGGAAAGATATTCTGGAAAATACTGGAAAAAAGGACAACAAAACATATATAAAATATAGAGACAGTTAATTACTTGGCCATTCTGGAAAGATATTCTGGAAAATACTGGAAAAAAGATTGCATGCAACCATAGAGACGAAGTTTATCGAAGCTCAGATGGGATTTAGGAACAACAGGAGCTGTACAGATGTATATTCGCACTCAGATAACTAGCGAGGAAAACAATCGAGTACGATCAGACACTACACGTTGCTTTGTAAATCAATAGAAGGCATTCGATCGAGTGAGTAGATACCAACTGTGGATAACATTAGAACGTTATGGAGCCAATAGATCGATGTAAAAGTATTTATGTCAATAGTCAATGTACAGTAAGAACAAACGAGGGATATTCCAAAAAATGTCAGCAGGGTCGTATAGTATCCCCTTTACTGTTTATCACGTATATCGATATTGACAGGGTATTGACATCATCGGCGGAACGACAGAAACGAGGGGTTGAGTATTTCAAAGAAAGTTTAAACAGGCCCCCACCACATGAAACACCAAACAGCCTACTAGCAGAGGAGACCTTGAACTTAGACGGCAACCCACCAAGTAAGATAGAAATCCAAAGGGCGATATCCCAACTCAAGAAAGGGAAAGCGGCAGGACCAGATAGAAAAGCAGCAGAAGCCATAATGGCAGATATAGATAAGGCCACTGATACATTGAAAGGAGCATTCAAGAAGATATGGGAAGAGGAGAGTGCCAACAGAATGGAAAGAGGAGAGAGTGCCAACAGAATGGAAAGAGGAGAGAGTGCCAACAGAATGGAAAGAAGGAGAGAGTGCCAACAGAATGGAAAAAGGGACATCTGATTAAACTGCCTAATTAGGGGGCCTTTGCAGATTTTGGATGGATTTCGGGGCGAAGTGGTTAAGAAAACGGCCTCGTGATCAGGTGGTGTGGGTTCGACTCCGGAGTCCGCCGTCTTTTTCACGGGTGCTTGATGCGGAGTCCCCTGCATCTCGTAGTCGCCTCCTAGTCGTCTTGTCCCTGACTTGCCACTGGGGTCGGGCGGCTCAAGACGCGAGAGTGAGGATAAAAAGTAGCACAATTAATCCTTACTTAAAATAGTGCTAGCAAATAAATTATGCCGTCCTCGTCTACGATGGACGGCGGCCTTTGTCTTTTTTTTTGCAGATTGGAGCAATTATAGGGGAATTACATTGCTGTCGATGCCAGACAAGATATTCTTCTTTTTCTTCTTCTTCTTCGTACGCTGTCCGACGTCAACCTTTATTTTTTCGAAAAAAGCAGCTGTCATCCTGAGGCTGTCGACAATGCCACAGAGCTTGTCTAGTGTTGCCACTGGTGATGGCCACATCTGCTCTCTCTGATCCTCGTATGTCGGGCAGTTTTGCAGCAAATGTTCAGCGGTCATTTTCCCGGTACCACACGGGCATTCGTCAGTGCCGCCTATCTTCAATTTATTGAATAGGTGGTACCTCAGTCTATTGTGGCCAGTGCGAAGTCTGAAGACCACAACCTGCTCTCTTCTGTTCAACTGGTAATAGGCATCGTTTTTGGTGTAGCCAGTATGTTCTGTTTCCCATTTGGTCATGTATCTAGCTCTAATAAGCCTTTTTGACTCTTCGTATGTCACTAGGATCTGGTTGTGGTAGTCTTGCACCTTCATTTGCCAGTCTGTCTGCCTCCTCGTTGCCTTGGATGTTACAGTGGGATGGAACCCACTGTACCACTACCCTTTTTGGTGCGGACTGCTGGTATAGTTGACAGAGTACTGCTCTTAAATCATTAAGTTCAGTATTTTTCTGGCTTTTTAGTGCTGTGACTACGGCTAGGGCATCTGTAAGCAGGACTATATGGCTTTCATTTCTTTTGCCTGTCACCATTTCTTCTACTGCAACCCTCAGTGCTTCTGCCTCCGCTCTGAAATTGCTAGACAAGATAATCAACAGAATCATCTTGGAATAAAAGCTGTAGAAGACAAAAAGAGATAAGAAGAGTAGAAACTGTTAGGAGGGAACAGAAGAGGACAGACGGGTAGTAGGGGACAGGAGAGGACAGACAGGTAGTAGGGGACAGGAGAGGACAGACAGGTAGTAGGGGACAGAAGAAGACAGACAGGTAGTAGGGGACAGGAGAGGACAGACAGGTAGTAGGGGACAGGAGAGGACAGACAGGTAGTAGGGGACAGGAGAGGACAGACGGGTAGTAGGGGACAGAAGAAAACAGACAGGTAGTAGGGGACAGAAGAGGACAGACAGGTAGTAGGGGACAGACAGGTAGTAGGGGACAGAAGAGGACAGACAGGTAGTAGGGGACAGGAGAGGACAGACAGGTAGTAGGGGACAGAAGAGGACAGACAGGTAGTAGGGGACAGGAGAGGACAGACAGGTAGTAGGGGACAGGAGAGGACAGACAGGTAGTAGGGGACAGGAGAGGACAGACACGTTTAAAAAAAGCAGAACAGAAACACAGTAATCTTGAGGAAGATTTAAGCTCAGAGGAGACTCAGAGCGGAAACAAGGTTCGATGACAGCTTAAAAGACAGACTATAAGACGCAAGAATTGATGGAACAGGCCACGTGTTGGACAGAGATAGAAGTGGAGATTGAAGCATTCACGCAATTGGTATTGGAAGAGAGAGGGGGGAGAGGAAGAGAGAAGAGAGAGCGAGAGGAACACAGAGAGATATATATAAAATGGGCGGTGGGGGGTGGGGTGGGACTAAATACACTTACTGAATGTTGGGTGGTGATTCCATATTCAGCATAATTGCCATTGAAGCGATTACAGAATTGATAGTCCAACGATAGAGCAACAAATTGCTGAAGAAAAATAACAAAGTTCCCACAACAGTAGAGTAAATTTGAACCATGTTATGTCCGGGAGCTGAGTGTGGCTAAAGCAGAAGCTACCGATTACCTTGAGAGAGAAGATTACCCATTAGTCAATAGATAAGGTCAAAGGTTCATTATCAAATAGGTCAAACGTTAGTTCAGAAGTGATCAGAATCCTAATACTTTGACCAGAAGATAGAACATGAGAAAATGACAGTACAGGGTTAAGATCTGTGCTAATGCACTTCATCCCTATAAGGAACATTTAGCAGTCAGATCACGAGATGTCTATTTATTTGAGAGCAGGGAATGAGAAATAATAACTTAATTATTCCAACTGTAAAACATTTGCTCTTGAGAGATCATTGACATTGGGAACTTTCTAATTTCTGAAACACAAACGTATCTTTGTGCTGCGTTCTGTGTTAGCAAAGCCCCATTTATGTAGCAGGTCCATCATTTTCTTTAAGACTGTGAGGTACGAGTTACAACATCTTATACTTGACGTTAAGACTTCAACATAGTAAACACTAAAACATCCGTTAGACATAATACAGGCTATTCATGTATTACAAAAAAGTATTTGTTACAGCATTAAAAATAAACTAAGCTAACTAAACATCAATAATTATTTCTAACTCAGTTAATGTTAGCATTAACTAGATGGAATCTATGTGACTATAAAAACCCAGTTCGATAGTATCCTAATATCTATGAAACTTTGTACATAGCTTGTTCTACATTCATTAACTACTAGGTTATGTAAACACGTGTACCCACTGGCAGTTGTGGTGATATTGATCTCTGGCTGCCGTCTGTTTTGCACCTTTTAAATTAGCGTCCCTATCATTCGCTACTGGTAAGTACACAAGCAATTTCAGAGCGGAGGCAGAGGCACTGAGGGCGGCAGTGGAAGAAATGGTGACACACAATGAAAATGAAAGCCATATAGTCCTGCTTACAGATGCTCTCGCCGTAGTCACAGCGCTAAAAAGCCAGAAAAACACTGAGCTTAATGACTTAAGAGCAGCACTCTGCAAACTATGCCAGCAGTCCGCACCAAAAAGGGTAGTGGTACAGTGGGTCCCATCACACTGCAACATCCAAGGCAACGAGGAGGCAGACAGACTGGCAAAAGAAGGCGCAAGACTACCACAAACAGATACTAGTATGACGTACGAAGAGTCAAAACGGCTTATTAAAGCCAGATACATGACCAAATGGGAAACTGAACATACCGGCTACACCAAAAACGATGCCTATTACCAGTTGAACAGAAGAGAGGAGGTCATTGTCTTCAGACTTCGCACTGGCCACAATAGACTGAGGTACCACCTATTCAACAAATTGAAGATAGGTGGTACCGACGAATGCCCGTGCGGTACTGGTAAAATGACCGCTGAACATCTGCTGCAGAACTGCCCGACATACGAGGATCAGAGAGAGCAGATGTGGCCATCACCAGTGGAACTGCAAGACAAGCTCTATGGCAGTGGCGACAGCCTCAGGATGACCGCCGCTTTTTTCTAAAAAATAATGGTTACTGTCTGACTGCGTACGAAGACGAAGAAGAAGAAATAAGCGTCCTGCCAAGTTTGGGGATGGGCTTCCTGAGGATTCAGGTTACAACCCTTTCTATTAGGGGCTATAACCGACACCTCTGATCATTCTGATTTAGAAACGTTTCGATATAACCTGACACGAGCAAACAACGAGCCAATATGCGAGGCTGTTCTTCAAGGTGTGCGCTTACACCTTTTTCGTACGTTAACTTATCTCTCGTCCTCACAGATCACCCGAGCGGATCACTGTGGGTACTTGAATACGACATGACAGTCTGGACCACAGCATCAAAAACAAACATGGAACGCCTAAACAAAATTCAAAACTCGGGCTTAAGGATAATAACAGGAGGAATGAAGACTACATCAATCCAGAAAATGGAAACATATACAAATATAAGACCCCTAAATATTAGACGAGAGGAAAAAGTGCTGACACGTAGTGAAAAGATGCTACGCATGCCTGATCATCCCATACATATCAAACTGAAACTCTCAGTTAAAAATAGGCTAAAGAGAACCAGCTTCATCCTTATATCCAACCACCTACACCATAAATATGGAGAACTAATTCCCAACCAACCCGCAGAAATAGAAATGCTTATCAACTATGAAGAGTCAAGCTGCAACATAAATATCGCAATAAGTACAGAGATCCCAGGAATCAGAAGAAAAGACCAATACAGTGTTCACGAGCTGAAAACTTTAGCACAAACAATGATTGAGGAGAAATATATTACCAAGGAATGGGCACAGGTGTACACAGATGGTTCAGCGAAGGGGGCAGGCCGAAACGGGGGAGGAGGCATATTCATAAGATACAAAAATATTACAGAAGAGGCCCTCCCAAAAGGAAAGTTATCCATAAACCTCAGAGCAGAATCGATGGCCCTCCTGCGAGCATTGAAAATACTTCAAACAGAAAGGCAACCCCCCAATAAAAACAGCTGTATTCACGGACTTGTTTTTTTCCAGACCGCAATGGCTCCCGGGTCGACCCAGCCTTAAATGGGTACCGGTTCAGTCCGGGAAGTAAAAGCGGCGAGGGAGAGGAGATGGCTACCGCCCTCATATAGCCGAGCCTTTGAAATGTGAGATCGCTAACACCTCACACTCCGACGGCAGTAATGCTATGGGATACTTTACTTTACTTTACTTTACTATTCACGGACTGCAGAGTACTAATAGAGGCAATACAAAAAACAAACAATGAACCACTGTTATCAGAGATCACAGCAGAACTAGGAAAACTCCAGAGATCCTCAACAATAGCGCTCCAATGGCTACCTTCCCATTGTGAAATCACGGGAAACGAGAGAGCTGACGTTCTGGCAAAAGATGGCAGCAAAAAGGCACAATTTAATCATCGAGTATCATACACAGAGATCAAGAAGATCATCAGAAATCATTAAATACGCCAACGGAGAGAAGACAGAAACATAAGCAGTACACCAGACCCAATTCACCAACTCAAAAGAAATCAACAAACAACGTTATTTCGTCTGAGAACTGGACACTGCAGACTACTAGAGCCTCTATACAGACTGAACATCTCACACACTGATGAGTGCCCATATGGAACAGGCCAGAACCCTGGGCATATTCTTGGCAAAGGCTGCCATCCATCGTAGACGATGATGGCATAATTAATTTTGCTAGCACTATTTTTAGAAAGGATTAACTGCACTACTTTTTATCCTCACTCTCTCGTCTCGTGCCGCCCAACCCCAGTAGCAAGTCAAGGACATGACGACTAGGGGGCGACTGTGAATTACAGGGAACTCCGCATCAAGCACCCGTGAAAAAGACGGCGGAGTCCGGAGTCAAACCCACACCACCTGATCACGAGGCCGACAGCTTAACCACTTGGCCATGGAATCCCCAGGTTTATTCTATAGGAATGCCAAATCTGTAGGGAAATGAGATGCCAGACCTGACCAGAGGGTGCGGGGCTGAGACAAAAGCTGTGGGGCAGCCGCTCCGACATTGTGAAGACTACAGACTTCATCATGGCGACTGGCCTGCAGATATAGTATGACCAAAAGATCCTGAACGCAAAGAGAAGCCTGCGAAGACTACAGACTTCATCATGGCGACTGGCCTGCAGATATAGCATGACCAAAAGATCCTGAACGCAAAGAAGAAGCCTGCGAAGACTACAGACTTCATCATGGCGACTGGCCTGCAGATATAGCATGACCAAAAGATCCTGAACGCAAAGAGAAGCCTGCGAAGACTACAGACTTCATCATGGCGACTGGCCTGCAGATATAGCATGACCAAAAGATCCTGAACGCAAAGAGAAGCCTGCGAAGACTACATACTTCATCATGGCGACTGGCCTGCAGATATAGCATGACCAAAAGATCCTGAACGCAAAGAGAAGCCTGCGAAGACTACAGACTTCATGGCGACTGGCCTGCAGATATAGCATGACCAAAAGATCCTGAACGCAAAGAAGAAGCCTGCGAAGACTACATACATACTTTGTTTCGTTATCTATGCAATGCTTGCGCACGTTGCCTTATCGGGCGTCCTCACAGATGACCATAGCCGATCACTGATTGCAGATGTACTTCGTCCGGTTATCTAGCATGTGTACGTCCACTTATCTCAGGTTGATCATAGAAATACCACAATTCATTCCAAAATTCACAAACGCAATGGGGCCACTGGAGCATAGTGAGACGACCATCTACATCTGCTCTCGAATGCCGGATACCTCATTTTCTCTATCTTTTAAAGAGCCATTTTAGCCCCAATAAACCAAAATGGCAGCCGCGTGTTCCTTCCCAACCGATTGGTCATCCGTCAATCTTACCATGGACACTTCACCCCCCCCCCCCCCCTTCCCTCATCCCATTGACTCAAATCTGTACTTGTAACTCTGTCGCTCTAAATGTGACAGCAAACACTGTCGCTTATCACTCATCACTCACGTTTCCAGTTCAATCCTCGACACTTACAATGGTGTTGTGGTCTTAGTTTGTTGTAAACTAGCCAGTCACTCTCCCAACCTCCATTGTGTCTCTCCGTGAACAAGTCACCAGGGCCCGACTACCTATGCTGCCCAGGAATATCTTACATGTGTGGATACGTCTGGTACTCCTTTTAAAACAATTTGGTCCACGTGACCTGATGAAACAGAACGATCAGCAAACTGGTTACCTCGCTACACATTTAGTTTGTTGAAACTTGATATCAGACCAACTTTCATGTTGAGACTTGATATCAGACCAACTTTCATGTTGAGACTTGATATCAGACCAACTTTGATGTTGAAACTTGATATCAGACCAACTTTGATGTTGAGACTCTTGATATCAGACCAACTTTGAGGGGAAGGCGTGGCCTAGTGGTTAAGTGGCACGGCTCACGACCCGAAGGTGCTGGGTTCGATCCCCATCACAGCACCGGCCGTTACCCCGGGGAAGCAAAACCTTAGAAAATGCAGGAGAAAGCAGACCCTTACATAAAATGCGTGCTGATGTCTGATGCACTGGGCCGACAGGCGCAAAATAAAAACCACAGCGCAACGCACACCGCCTTGGGGAATAGAGAAATAAGGCGAACGCATAAAAAAACAAAAAACCAACTTTGATGTTCAGACTTGATATCAGAACAACTTTCATGTTGAGACTTGATATCAGACCAACTTTCATGTTGAGACTTGATATCAGACCAACTTTGATGTTGAGACTTGATATCAGACCAACTTTGATGTTGAGACTTGATATCAGACCAACTTTGATGTTGAGACTTGATATCAAACCAATTTTGATGTTGAGACTGGATATCAGACCAACTTTGATGTTGGGACTTGATATCAGACCAACTTTGATGTTGAGACTTGATATCAGACCAACTGATGTTCAGACTTAATATAAGACCAACTTTGATTTTGAGACTTGATATCAGACCAACTTTCATGTTGAGACTTGATATTAGACCAACGTTCATGGTTATACTTGATATCAGACCAACTTTGATGTTGAGACTTGTTATCAAACCAATTTTGATGTTGAGACTTGATATCAGACCAACTTTGATGTTGAGACTTGATATCAGACCAACTTTGATGTTGAGACTTGATATCAGACCAACTTTGATGTTGAGACTTGATATCAGACCAACTTTGATGTTGAGACTTGATATCAGACCAACTTTGATGTTGAGACGATATCAGACCAACTTTGATGTTGAGACTTTATATCAGACCAACTTTGATGTTGAGACTTGATATCAGACCAACTTTGATGTTGAGACTTGATATCAGACCAACTTTGATGTTGAAACTTGATATCAGACCAACTTTTATGTTGAGACTTGATATCAGACCAACTTTGATGTTGAGACTTGATATCTGACCAACTTTGATGTTGAGACTTGATATCAGACCAACTTTGATGTTGAGACTTGATATCAGACCAACTTTCATGTTGAGTCTTGATATCAGACCAACTTTGATGTTGAGACTTGATATCAGACCAACTTTGATGTTAACTTAACTTAACTTAACGTCTTTATACTGGTTTAGAAGACCCTGCAGAATCTGTATACAACCAGTTACATTTACATCACCTTGCTCTAAAAGCTACGCGCATCCAGTTTATTCTTAAATGCATTAACTGTCCTTGCCTCCACTACCTCCCCTGGCAATGCATTGCAAGCAGACACCACTCTCTGACTAAAAAAATATTTCATAATATCTAACCTGGACCTCTCTTTAGTCAGCTTGTAGCCATGCCCTCGTGTTATTGTAGGTGGCTGTATTTTAAAAAACTTGTTATAGTCTAATTTATCGATTCCTCTGATCATCTTATAAATCTGTATTAAGTCACCACGAATTCTTCTCTCTTCGAGACACTGTAGGCCGGTTTTTCTGAGTCGTTCCTCATAACTGTAATTCTGGAATCCCACTATCATCTTTGTCGCTCTTTTTTGTATTCTTTCTAGCATGTTTATGTCCCCTCTATGATAAGGACTCCACACCTGTACACAGTACTCCAATCTAGGTCTAACTAAAGCTTTATACAGTTTGACGATCACTTCCTTGCTCCTATGTTTAATATTTCTTTTTATCATACCTAACATTGCATTTGCCTTTTTCACTGCTACTTTAACTTGCTCACTCACCTTTCCTGTATGATCTATTATAACCCCTTGGTTCCTTTACTTATCTATCTTTCTAATATTGTTTTCTCCCATTCTGTAATTATGTTCCATATTGGATCTACCCATGTGGATGACTGTACATTTATCTACATTAAACTCCATTTGCCAGCTTACAGACCATTCTCGAATTTTATCTAAATCCGACATCAATATATCCACTTCCGCTTTAGATGAGACACTACTGCATAGTTTTGTGTCATCAGCAAATTTTGCAATCATTGATCCCATATCAATGTCCAAATCATTTATATATATCAAGAACAAAATTGGTCCCAAAACCGAGCCCTGTGGCACACCACTTTTTACTTCACACCACTCAGAGTACTCCTTATTTATGCCCACCCTCTGCCTTCTTCCTGTTAACCAATTTTCAATTCATTTGGCAACTTCCCCACCTATTCCATGTGATTTTAACTTTCGAAATAATATTTGATGAGGTACTCTATCAAAGGCCTTTGCAAAGTCTAGATAAATAACGTCCACTGGCTCCCCTTTATCTATGATTTTAGTAACCTCCTCCATGAATTCTAATAGCTTTGTTAAGCATGATCTCCCTCTAGTAAACCCATGCTGACTATTTCTAATTAGATTAAATTTGTCTAAATGCATTACAATGTTTTCTTTGATTATTGACTCTAACAATTTACAGACTATGCGCGTTAAACTCACCGGTCTATAATTTGCTGTATCTGATTTTTTACCTTTTTTGAATAAGGGGATCACTCCTGCATCTTTCCAATCCCGTGGATTGATCGAAGTAAATGGCAGTATCTTTACATTTAAAAATAACATCACGGTATGACCCAGAGAAATATTTAAAATTCGCACTCTAGCCCGCACAGTAGTGCAAGTTGTAACTGCCTATACTAGCGTCACATACAACTAACTTGTGCCATTAATCCTTTAGTGAGCCATTGTCTAAAACGATGTGTTCTCTTATGCCTGTATTATGACCCTGGCATTACATGGTGTGTTGTTAAGTCTGATATATTTGTCTCTATTGTATCGTCCTGGAAATGAGAAATTGGCGCGTATTTGTTGATGGATGACCCGTGCTCCATACGCTGCTGAAAAGGTTTTGATTCGATTCACGATAACTGACAGCTCATATCGCAGGGAGATGAAGTGTACCATAGGTATCCTGGGTAATGGGTAAGAAGAACAAAGAGAAGAAACGAAGAAGAAGAAGAAGAAGAAAAAAAACAAGAAGAAGAAGCAAATGTAGAACATGAAACAGACGAATAGAGAAACTAAAATAATAATAAAAGCAAAAGAAGAAGAAGGAAAAGGAGGAGAAGATGAAGAAGAAAAAAACGAAGAAGAAAAGAATGGAGGAAAAAGATAAAGAAGAAGAAAACGAGGAAGAAAAGGGTGGACAAAAAAGATGAAGAAGAAACTCACCGGTCTATAATTTGCTGGATCTGATTTTTTTGCCTTTTTTGAATAAGGGGATCACTCCTGCATCTTTCCAATCCTGTGGAACAGTCCCTTTTGTAAGTGATTGAGAACATAATATAGCCAATGGTTTTGCTAGTTGGTCTCTAATTTCATACAGCAATTTTGGATGAATACCATCTTGACCTGGACATTTATTCACTTTAAACCCCTCCAATTTTTTAAAAACCATTTCCTCTGTAATATAGATTGATCTTAATCCCGCTGTATCCATGTCTCTTTGAAAAATATCTATAGGCTCTGGGATCTCGGAGCAGTCCTCCTTTGTGAAGACTGTGCCAAAGTACTGATTGAACAGATTAGCAGCCTCCCTATTCTCACTTATTATTTTCCCTGTACTGTCTATGAGAGGGCCTACTTTGTCTTTCGTTCTTTGTTTATTTCTAACATAAGAGAAGAAGCTTTTACTGTCAGTCTTGATCCTATTTTTTCAAAGTATATTTTTGCTGTTTTATTCGCTTTCTGAGATATGTTCTGCTTGTCCAAATATTTTACATATGTTTCTTTTGATTTACCTGCCTCTATATATTTTTTCCATGCTTTATTTTTTGCTCTTCTACATTTCCTTACAAATCTAGTTATCCACTTTTTACGCTTGGGGTTTACCTCCCTACATGGAACACATTCCTCTTTTAGCGTTTCTAGAACTGTTTTAAAACTCTCCCACTCCTGTTCAACATCTGTTCCTACGACAATATCTTTCCAGATTGTGTGGTTCGCTGCCTCTTTCATCCTCTTAACATCTGCCTTAGAGTAATCGTATGTTCGCGTGTTTATGTTTACTTCTTTCCCTGCAATAAGATCCCAACGGATGATTTGATGGTCACTTGAGCCAAACAGTTCCCCAACGCTAACGTTTTCAATCATATTTTCCTCTGTGGTAAAAACTAGGTCGAGTATGTTTTTGCCTCTGGTGGCTGCTTCTACATGTTGAATTAAAAAATTGTCAGTTATGCACTTAACAAAAGGTTTTGACTCTACAAGTGCTTCTGCCATATCCCATTTTATTTCTGGATAGTTGAAATCTCCCATTAATAATAATTTCCCTTCACTTGCCTTTGCTATGCTACTAATCAGCTCCTCATCTTCCTCTTTTTGACTTGATGGACATCTATAGCACACTCCAATCACTGTTATTTCACCTCCACTTTCTATTTTTCCCCATACACTTTCATTTTTGTTGCTACATGATAAATAACCTTTGATCGTTATATTAACAGAATTTATACAGCATAATAAAACGCCCCCTCCCATAGTCTTGTCTCCAATTATCCTATCTTTCCTTAACATTGTATATCCCTCAATTTCAAGTTCACTATCTGCAATCTCCTCATATGTCCATGATTCTGTTAACCCTATTATATCTGGTTTTTCTTCTTCTATATACAGTTCCAATGTTGAGACTTGATATCAGACCAACTTTGATGTTGAGACTTGATATCAGACCAACTTTGATTTTGAGACTTGATATTCGACGAACTTTGATGTTGAGACTTGATATCAGACCAACTTTGATGCACGCTTGGGAGAAGCAATCCATATCTATGTTTGTATAATATACCTATATTTTCCATTCCTTGTTACAGTGAAACGGGAGACGACTATTTAAGAATGCAACAAGTACAGTTCGAACAACCTTGGGACATGTGGATGAACCACGTAGCTCTACTGTCATTTACTGTCGGTATGTTGATGTTGACCTACATCAGACTCTTGATGATGAAGAAGACTATGTAAATGTTTAACATTTGACGTGAACCCCTCGACGGTAAAGGAAGTTACAACTCATGGGGATTGCAAATATCTTTGACGAGTGTGGAGTACGCATCTGCGTTTGATAAGCTGTTTTTTGGAGATGGTCATTGTTATTCTAAATTGTGTACTTTCACAGTTTATTGATATCTCCATAGAGTTTGTTGACGTTATTGTTGTTCTTATTCTTATTCTTCCTCTTCTTCATCGTCTTTCTTATTTTACAACATTATTGCACATTTTTGGATGTCTTCTGCTTCCTTTTATTTCTTTGCTTTATTCATTTCTTTCTTCTTTTTCATTCTTCGTCTTTTTTCTTCATTTGTTCACCTTTCCTTTTTCCCCTCTCTTTTCTCTTACGCTTGCACATTTATTTTCTTTACTTGCATTCCTTATTTATTTCTGTAAATCTGCTTCTACGGTCAATATTATGAAATTCACATTAATTAAACGCTGAGAAAATAATAAAAGAAAATAATTAGAAACGTAGACAATAAATCTGTACTACAGACAATTATAAATCATCATATTCTAGAACATTTCACGTCTATCTTGGAAATATAATAACGGAGGATGGAAGATGCGATTTAGAAATCAGACAGATAATAGTAACGGCTAAATCTGTTTCCACCAGAGTGGGACGTTATGTATACTCATGGTTACCGTAAAGCAGGCGTTCTGAACCTATTGCTCGCGAGCATCATTGTGCTCTTTTATTGACATTTGTTGCTCACGTTATGGAAGTAAAAAAGTGTCACGAGCTCTAACGCTTATGAAGTCCGTTTTTCAATTCAAACTTTGTTTAGCAAACCAAAACAAATAATGTTGCTATCCATCCTTACTTACTTAGTCGCTCCTCTTCTACCGTGAGGTGTAGAGGTTTGCTATCCATCCATTATATTTATTATTTGGGCGTTTCCTGCCAGTAAACGTATTTACCGCTCTATGTTCTGAAATATTTCGCAACGCTGACTTGATGCAGGGGTTTCTCTGATGATGGTCAGAGTCAGTGTTGTGTTGCATCATGGGTACTTGAGTTATAGATCTCCAGCTCTCCTTAGCGCTGAAATATTTGTTTGAAAAAGTGAAATTAATAACCTTTTTGGGAGCAGAAGATACAGAAAGGTTCCAAATGTTGCTCTCACATGTCTGGCTATGTGTTCGGGACGACCTATCTGAAAAAGCTTTCTCAGTTATGAAATAATAGTTATCCATCACAAGTGATGAAGACCACTCTCTTTGTTCAGCTGTGTGGACAGTCGTATCTCTTGCTGTGTCCGCTGAAATGGGTGACTTGCGCTGTGATTTGGATTAAAGTGAGGAAGAAACTGCGCCTTTTGTCAACCTCACTCACAGAGCCTAAGCTACCTTTTGCCAGTGGCAAGACATTCATCGAGAGACGACTGGAGATAGCATAGGATGCAGATTTTGCCTCAGGGTTACCACCGAAGCCTTTCCGTCCGCAGGGTAGAAAGGTGGGATGGCATCTAACGCAGTTTGTCGTGCCTTTTCGATAACCACAAGAGGTCGTATGGACAACACTCAGCGTGTGAGTGAGTCTAACATCTCTCCCCAGCTGTATTCAGCTCATCATAGTAGAATCTAAAATTCCCACACGCCAACTTCATGAAGGTGAACCGGCAGAACTAACCCATGAAATACGACACAGGTTAAAGCGTAGTGCCATTCAGCCGGCGTCCAGACCAGGATAAACGGATGGAAGAAATCACAAAAAAGAACGAAATAACATGTCCAGACGGAAAACAACACCACGTTTCCGTGAACACAAGTGTAAGTCGTCGACTAGTGTGAATTCCAGGCAAATCCGTGGTCTAGCGGCATCCATAATGATCCAAAACAGTAGAAAAATGTAGACTCGCAGCCAGTTATGGCGCCATCTTTGCCAGACTTATGATATACCTGAAGAACAAAGCACGATTCTGATTAACTGATTCACATCTGCAAAACTGTTTACGTGTAGCTACAAGCGCCTTCTCCTTAGACATCACTGAACTTTCAACTGAGTGACTTTCAAGCTTAAGGTTGTCAGTAATCTGATGAGTGATTTATAATGTTTCACCCAAATGAAACCCAATAGATTGCATGGTGCTCACGCACTTAATATTGCACGTGAGCGGTGCTCGCAGTATTACAAGGTTGAGAACTCCTGCTGTAATGCCTAGACACATGGGCAATTGTTTAAGGAGAGAAAAGAGCCTTTGGAAAATCGATATCTCGAAAAAATAGAGAGCATCTCGCAGACAGATAACATTAAAAAGGAACTATTTGGAGAAATTACCAATGACAAGGTCAATTAATGAAAAAAAATAGGGTAAGACAATTAAGATGTTTTGGTCATATTAAAAATATATATCTCGTTGCTGAAAACCATACTGGAAAGAAAGAGGGATGTCAAATTATATCTCGTTGCTGAAAACCATACTGGAAAGAAAGAGGGATGTCAAATTTAACAGAGGCCAAAAATGGAAGGAGAACATCAAAAGATGGACAGGAAAATGTTCGTCTGTTTGCAACAAAAAGGTGAGAAATAGAGCGCAATGGTATTCAATTGCAGCCGGCTTTCTATGTGAAGATGGCAGCTGGTATGAGCCGGTCTGTTGTGGATGTTCAGTGTTGCGTGTGTATTTTATCTTTAGTATGCTTTGTTTCTTCAGGTTGAGTTCATTGCACTGTGATTTGTGCTTAACGACTTTGTGCATTTGGCTTTAGCACGAATTTCTATAATTGGTTCATTTCCAATGAAGACACGGCCCTTGCTGTTTTTTTAATCATAACACAAACCAGACGCAGCAGTGAGCTGTGTTGCTAACAGCTGCACCACGACGTGCTCATCAATGTTCAGTAATGTCAGATTGTTGACTTGTTTCGATGTATGTCTTGAACCTTAATCTCAGAGTTCTGAGAAATCAGAATGGTTTGAGCGCTTCTTAGTGGCGACGAAGGTAAACGGTTTGCTACAACGTTTCGATACGCTGCAGGTTACACATCTGTAAATGGATACCTACCTGTCCAACAATAAAGGAAACGAATGCAACAAGGAACGTAATGGTTTGATTATACTTTCCTAACATCCCAACAACATTCAATATACCGTACAAAACGCATTTTGATCAGATTCCAGGTTGCACTTCCCCCTTAACTTTTGCCCAAACGAATTCAACTGGGTTTACGTTTGAATGATAAGGTGGCAGTTTTAAACATCTATGACCATGCTCTTGGATCAACTTGTCTACATGAAATATATTTTCCTTTCATGTTTATATATGTATATATATATATATATATATATAGTATATAAGGAAGAGTAAAATCATGATCAACGACCCAGAGGGTATGTTAAACCCAATTATGATCAAAGGTGAACCTCTGGAAAGTGTTGCGTGGTTCAAATATCTGGAAGCAGATATGAATGCGGAAGGGTCTAGAGCAGAGATTCAGTCAAGAACAGTAATGGCCATGGTTGCCATGACAAGACTGCGAATAATCTAGAAAGACAAGAACATTAGCCTTAAACCAAAGCTGACTTTAATGTATACAATAGTCAACTCGGTATACCTCTACGCGAGTGAGACCTGGACTCTGACGGTTGCCATAGAACGTAAAATGCGCGCAATGGAAATGAGATGCTTGCGAAGAATTCTTGACATTTCATATTTGGATCGCGTTACAAACGAGAATGTTCTTGAAATTGTTAGGAAGGAGTTAGGTCAGTATAAAAACTTATTGACTATAGTAAAAACACGCAAATTGACATGGTATGGACATATGTCACAATCGGTGGGACTGACCAAGACCATCCTGCAAGGCACTGTGCATGGGAAGAGTGGAGAGGGAGACCAAGAAAGAGATGAGAGGACATTAAAAAAGAGTGGACGTGAAAACCTATAGCTGAAACTAATACCCTGGCGAAAAACCGAGACATATGGCTTGAACTGGTTCGACAAACTGTAATAACGGTGCCTCGACGACCTTCTAGGTTACGGGACTGATGATAATAATAATAGCTGTCCATCGTTGTCGATGAGGATCGCCGACATTATCTTTGTCACAGATTTCCCTGTTGGGTGTGGGTGCGCATGTGGCTGAACAGGCCAATGCGAGCACGAAAACATCTGCTACATATCGGGCACATGAGGTTTGTAGAAGGGGATGGTGTTCCCGCTGCTCGGGATTTCCGCGTCTCGCGTCTGCTCTGGGCTTTCACAACACGGTCATCTTCACCGGCAGCTACACCCGATTTGACTGCGCTTCTCCAGTCAGATCTGTTTTGCGCAAGACATTCCCATGTGTCGACGTCTATCTGGCAACTTTTTAGTGAGTCCTTCAGACTGTCTTTAAAACGTTTCTTTGGGCGCCTTCTCTCGCGCCATTCCTCTCTCAGCTCGCCGTAGATAAGCTTCTTTGGGAGCCGCTCGTCTGACATACGGATGAGGTGTCCGGCCCATCCTAGTCGTGCTTTTTCTAGCAGTGCATGGATGCTGGGCATGTTAGCCCTCGAGAGAACCTCGATGTCAGTGACACGATCTTGCCATCGGATGTGGAATATTCGCCCCAGGCAACCTGTGTGGATGTGGTTTAACCTCCTTGCATGTCCAGAGTATACAGTCCAGCTTTCGCAAGCGTATAGTAGGGTTGGAATGATGGTTGCACGGTAGACTTTGAGTTTGGTCTTGACGCTGATGCCACGACGTGCCCGGACCATCGAGCGCATTCTACCAAAGGCTGTGCTGGCCTTTGCTATTCTGCTTGCCACCTCATCGTCTAGGCTGACATATCTCGACAGCGTGCTGCCCAGATATGTGAATTTGTCTACGGCATTCAACGTCTGCCCGCTGACTGAAGTCTCTGGTTTTGTGTACGGCATGCCTGGTGCTGGTTGGTACATGACCTCTGTTTTTTTGGCATTTATGGTCAGGCCAAAATTTTTGCATGCGGCAGAGAACTGGTCCATTCCAACCTGCATGTTCATTTCTGAGTTGCTCATTAGAGCGCAGTCGTCAGCAAATACAAGTTCCCTGATTATGTCGCCAGCCACTTTGGTTTTGGCCTTCATTCTTCTGGAATTGAGTAATTTGCCATATGTGCGGTACTTTATGGAAATTCCAAGCTCCAATGATCTGAAGGCGTCTGTCATCGTGGCCGCGAACATCATGCTGAACAAAGTCGGGGCGAGTACACATCCTTGTTTTACTCCGTTTGATACTAGAAACTTTTTAGGGACTGATGATAATGATATATATTTATATATAGACATCTGACGATGGGGTAGAGTTGATCATAGCTTTATCCACGATCGTCAATACCTCTCCAGTATTTTTTGGCCCCAGAGAAAAGGTCTCCGGCTCTAATCTCTAATGCTTGATCTATTACACCTATGCACTTGCTCACACAATTTTTAACTACATATGGAACGCACTGAAGGCTGACAAAACTATTCAAAACTCGTGCACTTTGGGTTGAAGCTGAACAGATATCGTAAAATACGGGGAACATTATTTCCAAAATACTCACTGTCATGAAAGGGTTAATCATTTCAAAAGACTGGTTTCATTATGAGCGCTGGTTGTTGTACACCGTTAATAAATAAAAGATGATGGGTATTCGGCTTCTGTGAAAGGATCATTCTCAACAGTGATTTGTTGTGTTTTGTACAGTTATTTGTTTTATTCTCTATGTAGAGGATGTATGAATTGATTATAAACCTTGGCACAATATTGTAGCAGACGGAACGGGGTTCTGTTCTCCCGCCTTACTGAAGTCTCACTTTGACTCTTTACTTTTGCACTCTTAAATCTATCACTTCAATAAACTAAGGACTCTTTTTCAATACAGAAAAACAAAATTCTTTATTTGTACATGCTACAATTTCTCTTCCACTCTTCTATCATGCTCAACTTACTAGAAGTAATGAAGTCACCTCAATTGACGTACACAAGATGTAATGAAGTCATCCGAATTGCCTTCAACAAGAAGTACCGTAAGGAAGTCACCTCAATTGGCTTACCAAAGAAGCAACGAAGTCATCTCAATTAGCTTACCCAAGAAGTAATGAAATAACCTCAATTGGCTTACCCAAGAAGCAATGAAGTCACCTCAATTGGCTTACCCAAGAAGCAATGAAGTCACCTCAATTGGCTTACCCAAGCATTAATGAAGTCACCTCCTTTGGCTTACACATCCTATAGAAATGGTAACTGAGTTACCTTAATTATTTTATAACAAAAACGCTTTAGAAATGCCTTCATGCTGAATATAAATTGGACGGAATAACGTTATGTTGAATCCAAATCACTATTCTCTGAGCAGACATATAGCTGCACATTCTCTCACAGAAAATGATGAAGGGGCTGGATACCGACAGCTATTGTAGCTTGTTGGTTGTACACACAATGCTACGTCGACTCAGCCACTCCTCTATGCTCGTCCCATATTGATGTATATCAAACTCCTGCAATATGTAAATTCGCGATTAATGATTTGCTATGATACCCAGCATTGATGAGTCAGTATGTCCCTCTCACTATTTATAATAATAATGGAAACTCAAAGTCGAAACGCCAGTTCTGTTATTGACATTCACAGTAACTGTCCACAAGATCCTGGAAGTGTGTGTAGTCTACCTAACTTTGACAACAATAAAAATTAACTGTAACACACAATAATTATGTCTCTTACGCCGATAAACGCCCATTGATATACAGAAGAGAGAATGCTTGCAAACAAAGTCTGATCGGTTTAGAATGATCCTGCGTTAGTTTGGCTTGGCTTCGTTCGTTCTCCAACTACCAAACCCTGAAAGGGCTTAAGTAGCAGAATGTAGTCCAGAGAACGAAATGCGATGTGTCGTAGTTTACTGCTTAACTGCCAAATTTGCACCTTTCGGTCCAACACATCCGACTTCAGCAAGCATTTTTTTAGTACCGGGTTATCATTCCCTCTTTGATCCTTTTTACTTACCCAGTCTGCCCTGCTGCAGCCTGTCATCCAGGATCACCGCGTGGAGGTGTAGAAGGGTCTTGGCAGCTCTGTTTCGCTGGCCCTGACGCTAGCAGTCAGCTATGGGTCGCTGACCACTGCAGCTCATGCACTGCTCAGCATCTTGATTCCCTGCGCTAGTTTGACGTTAAACATAAATATAGAACCTATCCAGTCCAAATGACTTCTCTTACTGTGTTGTCCCAGTGGCTATTGTTGGCTCCTCTCAAAGAGGTCTTCATTCATCATCATTTCTTGCTACTTTTTGCCCATTATCCTTGCTAGACATCTGTTAATGACGGACTGAAGTCTTTGTTGTATGGTCTTGGTCGTTCTCCAAGTCTCCGCGCCATACAGAAACACCGACTTAACTTTGGTGTGAATTTTTATTTCTCTGAATTTCCATATGTTGTTTGGTATCAGGAAGGCCCATCTTACGTTTCCAATTCTGATCCTTAAATCTGTATCTGTACCTCCTGGTGTGTGATTTGTGTTGCCCAAATAGGTAAATGTATGCACTTTTTCCAACCTTTCCCTCCAGCATGATTGGTTCTTTCCTTATAGTGTTGTGTTTAAAGAGTGTGGTTTTCTTCTAGTTGATTTGTAAAACTTACTAGACTAATTTCACTTACACTGACAGGGGACGGCGTGGCCTAGTGGTTAAGTGGTACGGCTCACAACCGAAAGGTGCTGGGCTCGATCCCCATCACAGCACCGGCCGTTACCCCGGGGAAGCATGCCCTTAGAAAATGCAGGAGGAAGCAGACCCTTACATAAAATGAATGCTGAAGTCGGATACACTGGGCCGACAGCCGCAAAATAAAAACCACAGTGCAGCGCACACCGCCTTGGGGATTAGAGAAATAAGGCGAACGCAAAAAAAAAGCAAACAAACAAAAAAAACAACTTACACTGACAAGATGTGAATAACTGCAAGAGTATCAGCATTGCCTTTTTTGAACATGAGGGTACTCATTGTTAAGATATGTCCAGATTTCGTCAGCAAGTACTTAGGTCTTAATATCAGAGTTTCATCATGACGTGTGCCAATGACTAAGAGTACAAGAGGCTATAAACGAGTTTCTCTACGAAGCATAGTCGTCTGTACTCAAGTTTGCAAAATGTTACCAAATTCTTTCTGTCAGTACTTCAGACGCGAGTCGTCTGCCGGGGTCTTTGTGTTTGACAAGAACAAGAGGAAGACTACTGCTCTACAGAGAGCATGTTGTAAGAGGAGACTAACTCTGCCACATGGCCTAACACCAGCCATGGTTAGGTAGTTTCTTAAGAGCAGCATAGATGGCGTCTAACAGGCTGAGGGTCTACTTTGCTCTAGTGTTTGAATCTCTTAAGATTGACTCACACTTCAGTTAATCACTCTCCGAGCAGTTTTTAAAACGCAGCGGAGTAATAAGCTGCTCGAGTCGTGCTGGCTAAGCAGAAAATCCTTCTCCCGGCCACATCTAGCTCACGCCAGACTGGGACATGCACAGGAACATCCATCCCTGTAGAAGTACAGGTCGACTAGGTGGGACATGGACAGAGACATCAACCCCTGTAGAAGTACAGGTCGACTAGGTGGGACATGGACAGAGACATCCACCCCTGTAGAAGTACAGGTCGACTAGGTGGGACATGGACAGAGACATCCACCCTTGTAGAAGTACAGGTCGACTAAGACTAAATACTTCAGTACGTTCAGAAATAAGTTGTAGGATGTGCTAGTTCTTAATTGCAGCAGCAACAGAGAACTTGAGACGAGTGAGAACTTAAAACAAGTGAGAACTTATAACAAGTGAGAACTTACAATTGAGAACTTACAAAGGAGAACTTAAAACAAGTGAGAACTTATAACAAGTGAGAACTTAAAACAAGTGAGAACTTACAACAAGCTAGAACGTATCTACTTGGCCGACCTTCAGATTGACAACACACATTTGTAGCTCATTTCTTAGAGCACCATTTTGTAAGTAGAAGTTGACCTATTTTCAGGTTGCCCTGATTTGAGCGTAGTGGTAGAGCTCTCGCTAGTAACAACAAAGTTACGAGGTTCAACTCTCGTTACCAGTGCGTTCTAGTCGACCTAGCTGTAAATGCGTACCATGGCGCGCTGTTAGAGAAGGAAAGGAAAAGTCAGCGAGGAAGATATCCAACCCCTCTCCTCATACAAGCTATGGCCTTCTACAAACAGACACTTAATCCCCAACAACAGTGTCTGATGTGGGACTACGTTGACCTCTAAGTGCATGTTGGAATTAATCATATTTGATTATTGAACCAAAGCGTTTATTATATGAGACACTTTGTCTAAGCAAGAGTGTGTTTAGTTTAGTTGAAGAATCAACGTCATTGCACACGGTTTAACCAATAAGTGCTCTGTTCTCCATATTTGTTTAGAATCTCAGCACAATACACAAACTCCGTAGAATCTCAGCACAATGCACAAACTCCGTAGATTCTCTGCACAATGCACAAACTCCGTAGATTCTTTGCACAATGCACAAACTCTGTAGAATCTCAGCACAATGCACAAACTCTGTAGAATCTCAGCACAATGCACAAACTCTGTACAATCTCAGCACAATGCACAAACTCCGTAGAAGCACAATGCACAAACTCCGTAGATTCTCTGCACAATGCACAAACTCCGTAGATTCTCTGCACAATGCACAAACTCTGTAGAATCTCAGCACAATGCACAAACTCTGTAGAATCTCAGCACAATGCACAAACTCTGTAGAATCTCAGCACAATGCACAAACTCCGTAGCATCGGCAAGGATCCCATAATTTATTGGGTAGATTTGTAACATTTAGAATTTTTCCCTGGCAGCGGCCGTTAAGCATACTTTTTTTCAATTTTCAACTACCAAGGGATTTATTAACCTGCTCGTCCGATCTCTACTGCCCAGAGATTCGGGGAAATACCAGAAAGTCTATGTAAAAATCCCGGTCCCCACCATGATTTAAACACGCGACCTCCAGCACTAGTGACCGACGTCTTACCTCGAGACCACTCAGTCCCCGGGAGAAATGTTGAAATAATTAACAAAAATCTTCGTGTAACTCAATGATAAACTGTAAACATATCATAAGTCAATTAAAATACTCAAAACAAAACTTTCCTGTCTACATCCATATTACCTCCGTATGTATAAGAAGAGTTCCATGAATGTCTGCAAGTACTTTGTGCGGTTGGGCAAACAATCTAGATTGAAGTAGTGTACCTTTAACCTAGGTCATCATTTTCACAAGCTGTTATTCAATTTGACATGCCCATTGTCCGTTTGTATGAACTTCTATTTCTCTTTTTTAAACCAACTGACATTTTATACACAGTATGTACTACTGTCACCTGCTAATCTATCAAATTTTAACGGGTTCTCAAGTGCTAAAAACAACAAACCCAAAATGCCAACACAAAAAAAACCCACAGAAGCAAAAAAAAACACACACACAGACACACAATTACACTAATGTAGCTCACAAACAAATACATTTTTGTCTTACTATAAATAAAAGCTTGTACCGATGCTTGTACTTATTTTTTAATATGTACCTGTTTCAACAGTCTAATAGTATTCTCGGACTGCACTTCGCGTGACAGTGTTACCAATATGGAGCTTCTAGGTCGAACATATCAATCCTAAATGTGTTAGGAGGTGGAGTTGAGGTCGAACATATCAATCCTAAATGTGTTAGGAGGTGGAGTTGAGGTCGAACATATCAATCCTAAATGTGTTAGGAGGTGGAGTTGAGGTCGAACATATCAATCCTAAATGTGTTAGGAGGGGGAGTTGAGGTCGAACATATCAATCCTAAATGTGTTAGGAGGTGGAGTTGAGGTCGAACATATCAATCCTAAATGTGTTAGGAGGTGGAGTTGAGGTCGAACATAGCAATCCTAAATGTGTTAGGAGGTGGAGTTGAGGTCGAACATATCAATCCTAAATGTGTTAGGAGGTGGAGTTGAGGTCGAACATATCAATCCTAAATGTGTTAGGAGGTGGAGTTGAGGTCGAACATATCAATCCTAAATGTGTTAGGAGGTGGAGTTGAGGTCGAACATATCAATCCTAAATGTGTTAGGAGATGGAGTTGAGGTCGAACATATCAATCCTAAATGTGTTAGGAGGTGGAGTTGAGGTCGAACATATCAATCCTAAATGTGTTAGGAGGTGGAGTTGAGGTCGAACATATCAATCCTAAATGTGTTAGGAGGTAGAGTTGAGGTCGAACATATCAATCCTAAATGTGTTAGGAGGTAGAGTTGAGGTCGAACATATCAATCCTAAATGTGTTAGGAGGTGGAGTTGAGGTCGAACATATCAATCCTAAATGTGTTAGGAGGTGGAGTTGAGGTCGAACATATCAATCCTAAATGTGTTAGGAGATGGAGTTGAGGTCGAACATATCAATCCTAAATGTGTTAGGAGGTGGAGTTGAGGTCGAACATATCAATCCTAAATGTGTTAGGAGGTGGAGTTGAGGTCGAACATATCAATCCTAAATGTGTTAGGAGGTAGAGTTGAGGTCGAACATATCAATCCTAAATGTGTTAGGAGGTGGAGTTGAGGTCGAACATATCAATCCTAAATGTGTTAGGAGGGGGAGTTGAGGTCGAACATATCAATCCTAAATGTGTTAGGAGGTGGAGTTGAGGTCGAACATATCAATCCTAAATGTGTTAGGAAGTGGAGTTGAGGTCGAACATAGCAATCCTAAATGTGTTAGGAGGTGGAGTTGAGGTCGAACATATCAATCCTAAATGTGTTAGGAGGTGGAGTTGAGGTCGAACATATCAATCCTAAATGTGTTAGGAGGGGGAGTTGAGGTCGAACATATCAATCCTAAATGTGTTAGGAGGTGGAGTTGAGGTCGAACATATCAATCCTAAATGTGTTAGGAGGTGGAGTTGAGGTCGAACATATCAATCCTAAATGTGTTAGGAGGGGGAGTTGAGGTCGAACATATCAATCCTAAATGTGTTAGGAGGTGGAGTTGAGGTCGAACATATCAATCCTAAATGTGTTAGGAAGTGGAGTTGAGGTCGAACATAGCAATCCTAAATGTGTTAGGAGGTGGAGTTGAGGTCGAACATATCAATCCTAAATGTGTTAGGAGGTGGAGTTGAGGTCGAACATATCAATCCTAAATGTGTTAGGAGGTGGAGTTGAGGTCGAACATATCAATCCTAAATGTGTTAAGAGGTGGAGTTGAGGTCGAACATATCAATCCTAAATGTGTTAGGAGGTGGAGTTGAGGTCGAACATATAAATCCTAAATGTGTTAGGAGCTGGAGTTGAGGTCGAACATATAAATCCTAAATGTATTAGGAGGTGGAGTTGAGGTCGAACATATAAATCCTAAATGTGTTAGGAGCTGGAGTTGAGGTCGAACATATCAATCCTAAATGTGTTAGGAGGTGGAGTTGAGGTCGAACATATCAATCGCTAGGAACATGGCAGAGCGAGAACAATCTATGGAGGCAAACATCGCCCTCAAAGCCGCCACGGCGAAATACAAATACACTCTCAAGCAAACAGCAAGAGAGTGCTGGAAAAACAAAACGGAAAGCCTAAACCTGGACAAAGAAGGGAACAAGCTATGGAAACTAGTCAGAGCCATGAACGACGAAACCCCGTCAAACAAACAAATTACCATCAAGCAGGTCGAAAACTCACTGGTAAGAAAGCCGCAAACGCTTTTGTCGATCACTATGCCAGAGCAAACCACATCGAGGTCCCTGCAGATAGGCATACAGACATTAGTGAAGAGCAAAAGGGGCACGACAACATCAATACGGCACCTGAAGAGCATATGATGGCCAAATTAACAATGAGCGAAATGGAAGAGGCCATGAGAACATTAAAGAAAAGGAAATCTCCCGGAAAAGACGGGATAACAAACGAAATGCTGATGGGGTTGGGCCAAACAGCGAAGAGGAAACTGCTATCGGTCCTGAACCAAAGCTGGAAAAGGGGAATTGTACCCCAGGCATGGAAAGACTCAGTACTTGTACCAGCACCAAAAACAGGAAAGGACAAAACAGATTCAAATGGATACAGGCCCATCAGCCTACTGAGCTGTGTCGGCAAGCTGATGGAACGTATGATAAACACCAGACTGATGTGGCATCTGGAAGAAAAACGAATACTAATTCCACAGCAAGCCGGCTTTAGACAGCACAGATCCACTGAGGACCAGGTCATCCTCATAGCCCAGGAAATAGAAGATGCCTACCAGGCACAGAAACACACAGTAGCATTTTGGGTGGACCTGGAAAAGGCATTTGACAAAGTCTGGAAAGATGGACTTGGAGTCAAGCTAAGAAGAAGTGATGTTTGTGAGAAAATGTACAAGTGGATCAACCACTACCTCAAATAAAGAACGGCCAGAGTCCAAGTACAAGGGCAGATGAGCAAAAAGGTGACACACGAGCAGGGAGTACCCCAAGGGGGGTACTGTCACCCACAATCTTCCTGGTGTGTATATAAGCGACATTACAGAGAATATACCAAGAAGAGTCCATAGCTCAATGTTTGCAGACGATCTGGCTATGTGGACCTCTGAAAAGAATCTCACCATAGCAAGAAATCGGATGGAGCAGGCCCTAATATCGCTGGAAGAGTGGGCGAACTCATGGCTGGTCAAAATAAACGAGGAGAAAACCACATGCACAATATTCTCGCTTTCAATCAAACCCCAAAATACCAAACTAAGTTTAAATGGCAAATTCCTGCAGCCAAACGACAACCCAAACTATCTGGGAGTCACATTTGATCGGCGCATGACATGGAAAAGTCAGATCGAGAGAAACTGAATGAGAGCCAGAGAAAGAATGGCAATCATGAGGAAACTTCGATAAAGTTAGCAAACTTCAAAACCAAGCCATGAGAGTTATAACAGGAGGCATGAAGTCAACGCCAATTGTAGAACTTGAAAAGATTACAAAAGTGCAATCCATGACCGATAGAAGAGACTGCAGAGCCCAGCTGCAGTCAGAGAAACTCCGAAGACTGACTGATCATCCAATGCACCAGAGACTAAACAATTTGGGAAATGGGAAACTAAAGCGGAGAAACTTTGCAGAAATAGCCAAAGCAAAGATGCACGAAGATCCCATAAACGCACTAACAACACCAAAACCCATCACTACTGTACGAAAATCTACCTGGAGGCAGGATATATTTCCAGAGGTGGTAGAAAATATACCAGGTATTGGAAACAAAAACTGCCAGACTGAAAAAGAAAGGAGAGTTACTACCCTAAGCTTTATATCGAAAAGCTACCCAAGCATGGACTGGACCCATGCATACACCGACGGTTCTGTAACAAACACTACACAGAACGGAGGGGCAGGAGCATTCCTGAACCTACCAAATGGCAGACAAATAATACTGTCATTCGCTACTGGTAAGTACACAAGCAATTTCAGAGCGGAGGCAGAGGCACTGAGGGCGGCAGTGGAAGAAATGGTGACACACAATGGAAATGAAAGCCATATAGTCCTGCTTACAGATGCTCTCGCCGTAGTCACAGCGCTAAAAAGCCAGAAAAACACTGAGCTTAATGACTTAAGAACAGCACTCTGCCAACTGTGCCAGCAGTCCGCACCAAAAAGGGTAGTGGTACAGTGGGTCCCATCACACTGCAACATCCAAGGCAACGAGGAGGCAGACAGACTGGCAAAAGAAGGTGCAAGACTACCACAAACAGATACTAGTATGGCGTACGAAGAGTCAAAACGGCTTATCAAAGCCAGATACATGACCAAATGGGAAACCGAACATACTGGTTACACCAAAAACGATGCCTATTACCAGTTGAACCGAAGGGAGCAAGTCGTTGTCTTCAGAATTCGCACTGGCCACAATAGACTGAGGTACCACCTATTCAACAAATTAAAGATAGGTGGTACCAACGAATGCCCGTGTGGTACCGGTAAAATGACCGCTGAACATCTGCTGCAGAACTGCCCGACATACGAGGATCAGAGAGAGCAGATGTGGCCATCACCAGTGGAACTGCAAGACAAGCTCTATGGCAGTGTCGACATTCTCAGGATGACCGCCGCTTTTTTCGAAAAAATAATGGTTACTGTCTGACTGCGTACGAAGAAGAAGAAGAAGAAGAATCCTAAATGTGTTTGGAGGTGGAGTTGACTGAAACACACATTAAGGAGAACATCGATCAGTGCTACCTGTCAGTCTCTTCTCTGGATCCGAAAGGGCATGAGGAGTAGAGGACGGCACAGGCACATGTGAAGAAAGGAAATCTCCGTTAACAAGACGGTAGATGGTCACACTTGTGTCCAGCTAGAGGCTCCGTTAACAAGACGGTAGATGGTCACACGTGTGTCCAGCTAGAGACTCCGTTAACAAGACGGTAGATGGTCACACGTGTGTCCAGCTAGAGGCTCCGTTAACAAGACGGTAGATGGTCACACGTGTGTCCAGCTAGAGGCTCCGTTAACAAGACGGTAGATGGTCACACGTGTGTCCAGCTAGAGGTGGCGGTAGAAGACAGAAAGACGTGGCGTGTATTTGTTGCGGGTCTATGCTTCACTGGTGGAGGCTACTGGTGATGATAAGTATGAGGAGTCTTCAACTCATTTCCGGTAGGCTTTACCCCAACCAGCACTTGACTATGTCGATAACAGTACGTTGTTATTATGTATTGATTTCTGGCTTCACCAATAAAACAAATCCTTTCATTGTACCAACCTTAAACGGAGCACCATCTGTACACGATCTGATTCTGTTTTTACAGAATAAAAACGCAACACCTTCTTTGCACTTGTTTAATGTCGCTAATACATTTTTATCAATCGTTGTTTCTTCGAGTTCTTTGTAGCAAACACTGTTGGAATTATTAGCGTAACGAATGAACTCAAGTGGTTTGGTATTCCCTCCAATATCAGTTGACTAATCTACTTGTGTGGCACAGATTCCTCTTTTACATTCAAAGACACACTCCCCCCCCCCCCCCCCCCCCCCAAGTCTTATCTGATCTTGTATTGTCTTGTGTAATAGACTTCATCTCTATCTATTTATCTTCTGTCCACTTCTGTCGTTTAGACGTCGTGAGGAGGTGCGACCTCCTTTGTCTTCTTTGGCAGGTGAAAATCCACTGGTGACTTGTCAGGTCAATCCCAGCATCTGCTAGCCTCTGGAATATACTATCGCCTATTTTTGAGACTCGTGGAAGTGGAAGCGTATATTAGAGCAAGGTAGACCCGCAGCCTGTCAGGCGCCATCTAAGCGATTCCGCTAACCACATAACCAAGACCTGTTTTTATGGCCACACAATCCCCTTTTTTGCGACATATTCTCTCTGGGACGCGAATCTCTAGAATAATTAGTAGATCTTTAACTTGAATTGTGCCCGAGCAGCGGCCGTTAGGCCTACTATTTTCAATTTCCAACTGAACAATTTGAGCCAGGGACCTCTAGCACCCTAGGCGAACACCTTACCCTGAGACCACTGGGTCCCCCACCCGAGACGAACACCTTACCCTGAGACCACTGGGTCCCCCACCCGAGGCGAACACCTTACCCTGAGACCACTGGGTTCCCCCACCCTAGGCGAACACCTTACCCTGAGACCACTGAGTCCCCAACCGGAGGCGAATACCTTATCCCGAGACCACTGGGTCCCCCATCCTAGGCGAACACCTTATCCCGAGACCACTGGGTCCCCCACCCTAGGCGAACACCTTATCCCGAGACCACTGGGACCCCAACCCTAGACGAACACCTTATCCCGAGACCACTGGGTCCCCCACCCGAGGCGAACACCTTACCCCGAGACCACTGGGTCCCCCACCCGAGGCGAACACCTTACCCCGAGACCACTGGGTCTCCAACCCGATGCGAACACCTTACCCCGAGACCACTGTTTATTTATTCTGTTCACAGGGACCAATTATTATAAAGACAAGTATGATGTTCTATTCCTTAGACTAACTAATTACTCCTGAATTACTGAACCTAAAAAAATATATTCAACTCATAGAATTATTACTTCAGAATATGAAAACATTGACTGAATTGTATTGCATTACTTGAGATGAACATATATCTTGGCTTGGCTTCGTTCGTTCTCAATCTTCCGCTACCAAACCCTGAAAGGGCTTAAGTAGCAGAATGTAGTCCAGAGAACGGAATGCGTTCTGTCGTAGTTTACAGCTAAACTGCGATATTTGCACCTTTCGGTCCAACACATCCGACTTCTTATGAATACAATACTAGGTTATCAACACTCCACTCCCCACAGGTTGTTTGCATTAGCAACATTTCGCCTCTGTCGTAATTAATACCTAGGTTTCGAAATCTTTTTATCAATTCTAATCTATTTATATCCCTAGCAACAAAATGCAATGGCTAAGTTCTTGGTTCTTGTTCCTCGTCTCTTGTTACGTGCCTGACATCTGGCGTTCTGGCAGCTTCGTTCTTTCGTTTCGCTGTGGAATGAGAATCTTCTCGAATTCGTAATTTAGGGATACGATCCCTGGTGTTTTACACAAACTTTTCTTAACAAATGTTTTAACTTAACTTAACGTTTTTATACTGGTTTAGAAGACTCATCAGAGTCTGTATACAACCAGTTACGTTCGCATTACTCTGCTCTTAAAGCTATGCGCATCCAATCTATTCTTAAATGCATTAAATGTCCATGCCTCCACTACCTCCAGGGGCAATGCATTCCAAGCATTTATCACTCTGAGTAAAAAAATATTTCCTAATATCTAATCTGGACCTTTCTTTAGTTAATTTGTATATGTGTCCCTTTGTTCTCGTTGGTGGTTGTATTTTGAAAAAAAAACTTGTTAGTCTAATTTAACCTTCCAGTGATTATCTTTTAAACTTGTATTAGGTCACTTCGAATTCTTCTCTTTTCTAGACACCGTAGGCCAGTTTTTCTGAGTCTTTCCTCATAACTGTAATTCTGGAATCCCACTATCAGTTTTGTCGCTCTTCTTTGTATCATTTCCAGCATGTCTATATCTCCTCTATGATCAGGCCTCCACATCTGTACACAGTATTCCAATCTAGGTCTAACTAAAGCTTTATACAGTTGGACTATCATTTCCTTGCGACTATTTTTTATATTTCTTTATATCATACTTAATATTGCGTTTGCCTTATTCACTGCTACCTGGACTTGCTCACTCACTTTACCGGAATGCTAACCCGTAGGTCCGTTTACTTTTCTATCTTTCTAATATTGTTTTCGCCCATTCTGTAATTATGTTCCACATTGGATCTACCCATGTGGATAACTGTACATTTATCTATATTAACTCCAATTGCCAATTCGCAGACCATTCTCGAATTTTATCTACATCTGATCGCAATATATCCACTTATGCTTTAGATGAGACACTACTACATAATTTTGTCATCAGTAAATTTTGCAATCGTGGATCCGATATCAATGTCCAAATCTTTTATATATATTAGGGACAAAATTGGTCCCAAAACCGAGCCCTTTGGTCCTCTACTTTGTGTTTAACACCACTCAGAGTACCACTTGTTTATGTCCGCTCTCTTCCCGTTAACCAATTTTCAATCCACTTGGCAACATCCCCACCTATTTCATTGGATTTTAACTTTCTAAATAATCTTTGTTTAATTTATTTTCGAAGGCATTTCCAAAATCAACATCCACTCGCTCCCCTTTATCTATCATTTTAGTAACCTCCTCCATGAATTCCAATATATTTGTTAAGCACGATATCGCTCTAGTAAACACTGCTGACTATTTCTGATTAGATTTATCCTGCCTAGATGCATTACATTGTTTTCTTTGATTATTGATTCTAACAATTTACAGACTATGCTTTTGCACACACGTTTCTGACACAAGTGTTTTATACACACTTTTCTGACATAAATGTTTTACACACACTTTTCTGACACAAGTGTTTTACACACACCTTTCTGATACAAGTGTGTTATACACACTTTTCTGACACAAGATGTTTTACACACACTTTTCTGTTACAAATGTTTTACACACACTTTTCTGACACAAATGTTTTACACACACTTTTCTGACACAAATGTTTTACACACATTAGTTTGACACAAGTGTTTTACACACATTATTCTGACATAAGTGTTTTACACACACTTTTCTGATACAAGTGTTTTACGCATACTTTTCTGACACAAGTGTTTTACACACATTATTTTGACATAAGTGTTTTACACACACTTTTCTGACACAAGTGTTTTACGCACACTTTTCTGACACAAGTGTTTTACACACATTATTCTGACACAAGTGTTTTACACACATTATTTAGACACAAGTGTTTTACACACATTATTCTGACACAAGTGTTTTACACACACTTTTCTGACACAAGAATGTTACACACTTATGTATCATAATACTGTAGAACTGGATGTCTGGATTCCCCCTCTATTCCCAAAACTGCCTTACTGACATATATTTGGACAACTAGCCATTACAGACCCTAAGTTGACATCCTATGTTGACGTGTTATCCTCCAGCTAAGACATGTTTGGACGTGTGATCGTAGTATTTCAGTTTGAGTACCGATAAGTCTAGTTTTAGTATCTCCCCACCATTCTTCTGGATGATCACCAAAAAAAGTCTTGTAATAATTTCCAAATTTGACTAGTTGATCATCATAATAAACTCGGCATGATAAAACTCGATAATAGAAGACACATTGTTTATTTCTGCTAGTCTTCTTTCCATTGACCTGGTTTCAGAAAATGAAAAGTTCGCTTAAAAACAAGGTCAACCTCTGTTCGTAATGAATGAGATAGAGTGAAACTTTGACTGAACTCTCTGTTAAACATTGTTTCTCACTCATCTATTTGCTGCCTACCTTTCTTGTTTAACATTGACCTATTTGAATCGGAACGAAGACAGTTCTAATTTGCTTTCAATGTCCTCTTGGTTTTGTGTGACAGGGCTAGACCAAGGAGCCAATGGAAGCTGATTGCATCTAGGAAGCAAGGAAATAAGTGAGAAACAAAGATTATTAAAAGTTCAGAGGTTAGATTTACCGGTGATTCCGACTAAAGCCGCCTTATTCTCAAAAGTAACTTTTCATTTTCTGAAATCAGGTCAATGAAAAGTTGGCTAAGTAACGGACATACATTACTGTCTTTTATTACCGACTCTTATTATCCATTGTTTAGTACGGTTGTTCTAAATGCTGACCATGTGCAATACTTCTAGTTATAATTGTGAATGAGACATATTTTAAAGCTAAACAAAATTCACAAAAACTGTAATGACGAGTTCTCCAAGGATAGGTACTTTAGAAAAAAAGAGGGTAATCCAGAAATAAAACTCTGGAGTGAAAGTTGTCAGGCTACAAAGCTGTCATATGAATTGTGTAGGCAGATGACAAATTTGGACTAGGTGACTAACTCTCAGCAGCGGCCATAAAAAGAGGCAGAGTTTAGGCACATCAAAAGTGATGTTGCAGAGATTGTAGATCAGATTTTGTAGAAAGGCAGACCCAATGTGCTTAAAGAGTTTGCTGCGCTAACTTTATTAGTGGTGCTCTTTGAGGAATCTGGCAATACCTACAATGGGGATCGGAACATCTGTACAGTTGAAGATTGGCACAAAATGCCTTTGTTGGATACTGATTGACTGACTCCAGTAAGTTTCTGTCGTACGCCAGCGCGAATCAATAGTTTCATTTGTCAGAAAATCTGTAAGCAGACACCAGGTCGTACCCCATTGTACACATTTCCTTGTCAGAAAAATGTGTAGGTAACACACCATGGATCGCATCCCATCCAACGAATTCGATATTTTAAAAATTCCACAGCGAAACTAGAAAAAGTGAAGCTGTCAGAACGTCAGAGATTAGAAACACTAAACGAGATTAGAAACAAGAACCTAGACCATAGATATGAATTAAATAATGTTGTTAGGAATATACATCGAACATAATAGACCAAGGACTTGAAGTGGGTGAAGATCACCGGGGGAAAATACGGCTAGATGTCAACACCCCTTGGTAAGAGAGCTAAGATAATGATATTTTAGATTGTATTGACGTGGCTCCAAGAAGTTATGAAAATAAACATTTTAATTCTAAATTTTGGAAGATATAGGCTTTGTTGTTGAATATGCATTTGTGTTTGATATGAGAGGGGAAGTAATTATGTCTACACAATGGTACAATAACAATAGGTCACAATGTCCATGATAGCTAGCTGGGTTAAGTGGGTCTCGTACACTTGTTTGGATCAATGTAGCCATGCCGCATTTGTCTTATCCATTTGTGCCATGAGGTGTCGTAAGAAGCCGTAGTTTTCTTTCCATGTACAGACGCACCTATGAGGAAATCTTCGTCCTATGACGATTTATAATTTTTGCAACATTTCCTATCCATCTCGTTCTCGGTCTGCCCTAGTTGTGAAAACCCGAACGACGTGTGTTACAGACCCATAGGGGTAGATGTTCAGGTTGCATTCTCTTAATGTGGTCGAACCAACTGATTCTCTCCTCATCAATACACTCAGTGCAGGGTCTTTCTTCGCCGATTTTTCGCACGCCTTCAATGTTGTTCATTCTGTTATTTTTCTAGATACACTGATTCTGTTCCCCAGGTATGTTATCTCACAAGTTGTGATCTTTCTCTCTAGAGATTTTGTAACATCTATGTTCGGACAAATCATGAATCTATCCACTAATGGTATTATGTGAAATAAAACATTTGATTAATTATTTTCTGCTTCAATCCCAAACACTGTGTAACAGACCCTCTCCTTGCCGTGGCCGTGATCTAACTTAGAACATTCTCACACTCATCCACATCATCATGACCATACTCAGTAAATGACATATCAAACAGCAGGTGGCATATTTATTATATCATACTCATATCATAGAATGAGTAGAGAAATTACAAACACAATATAATACATATCTTAACTAAACATTCTACTAAAACGGGAATTGTAAGCATTAGCTATTGATGGAATTCCCAACTATCTAAAAACCCAGTTCTATTGCCTTGCAATTACATCACACACACATCGCCTTAACTGCGTCTTCAACACACCTTATCAAATACTCTTCCTCACTGAAATCCCCTCAGGCGGGCGATCTCGACATAACTCGTTCACAATGTGTCCTTGCTTACAAACACACTTTCAGATTATCCATTAATGCAAAACTCACACATCTATTTGAGCGATCCTGTTCTATCACTAAACATTCGTCCAACCGTCTATCAATCGCTCCTCTATCTAAGTCGGTGAGTTAAACACACTATCTACATTCAGTCTCTCTCTCTCTCCAGCCTCACTCTCTCTCCCCCTCCCGAGCTAAACTTTGTCTCGAGTTATATATCCTCAAGCAAGGCCAGAGCTTGACCAATCGATCTCAGGTATGGTCATCTTCAATCCCAATTGGAACGAAACACTTTGCACACCTGTCACTCATTCTCTCGCAGCAAGCCCCGTTGCCAATTTCGTCTGTCAATCAATCTCCCCCTACCAAAATCAGAAGGCCAGTGGTCAGGTTCTATCTGTCCACATTCCTTAACCCAACTCTGTTCTCCTTTGCTGAGACGGTGAGTGACCTTGACATGCATTCAGGTAGCTTTAAGCTTTAACATGTTCAGGCATCCTAAACTCCCCTTGCTCCGGCGGGAACTGTTACACATGCACCAAATATGAATGCTCTATAAACTATGCCACCTATTCAAGAAAGAAGTGAATTCCATCTCATTGCATCATTCTTTGCAATAAATAAGCTGACAGTCTGTCAAGAGAAGGTGGAAAGCTACCTGGATCGTATATAGATAAAACGTAAGACAAAGCAAGAAGGTTTATCAGGTGTAGATACAGAAACACATGGGAAGCAGAGCACACAGGTCAACCAAATGACGCACGTTGTTAGCTCACCAGAGGTGAGCGGGTAGTAATCTTTATACTCCGCACAGGCCACAATAGACTGAGATATCGTCTGTTTAACAAACTAAGAATAGGACACATAGATAAATGTGTCTGCGGCACTGATAAAATAACTGCTGAGCATCTGCTAAAAAGGTGTTCAACATACGATGAACAGAGAAAGGACGTGAAGTCATCACTAACATCGTTCCTGGACGAGAGATACCAGTAGCCTGAGGTCTACCACTGTTTTCTTTAGATATATTCTAGATTCAGTCTGAAAGCATAAGAAGGAGAAGAAGAAGAAATAAGTAAATAAGTTGTATATTTTAGAAATACAAAATTGCATCCGCTCATGTTATTTGTCGAATTAACCACAATTTGCAGTAAAAAGTTGTCTTTAGTCAGCCAATGCTAAAATTAGCCAGAACTGATAACCGGTCTAAAATATATTCAAACGTTTTCTGAAGCTGTTCTATTGCCATTTTGGGATCACAAATAACAATTGATGAAAATATTTCAGAGCATAGGTTGGTTATTATTTTATAATTAACCATCATTATTATGTAACATGTTCTCTATAGAACGTCGCTCCCATCAGAGTCTATTTTTTTTTGGTTCGCCTTATTTCTCTATTCTCCAAGGCGGTGTGCGTTACACTGTGGTTTTTATTTTTGCGCCTGTCGGCCTAGTGCATCCGACTTCAGCATGCATTTTATGTAAGGGTCTGCTTCCTCCTGCATTTTCTAAGGGTTTGCTTCCCCGGGGTAACGGCCGGTGCTGGGATGGGATCGAACCTAGTACCTCCTGGTTGTGAGCCGTCTCACTTAACCACTAGCCCACGCCGTCCCTCGACAGTCTGAAAGAAACTATTTCTCTTACTAAAACTCTAGTCTCCGCCCCAACCATACCCAGGCATTCCTGGATATCTTGGTGCCATCGTCTTCTTGGTCTACCCCTTCCTCTTTTGCCTGGCACCATACCTTCCATCACCGTTCTCTCGAGACAGTTGTGTCTCTTGATGTGACCAAATTATTTGCATTTTCTAGCCAAAATGAAATTGATAAACCAGTTCTCTTCTATGCTCAACTCTTGCCGAATGTCTACATTTGTCTTTTTCTCCGTCCAGGGTATTGTGAGAATCTTTCTGTAACATTTGTATAATTAATATTATATACTAATACCAAAGCATACACTTTGGCAGATTGAGTCCTTTTTGACCGTGATAACGCATTCACTAGACACACTGTGTTGTTGTTGTTGCGGTTACTGTTGCTGCTGCTGCTGCTGCTGTTGTTGTTTTTGCTGTTGTTGTTGGTGTTGTTGTTTACTACAAACAATGAGTAAGTTTACTTTTTTTGTGGGCCCTGAAAAGTGTGTTAAGTGACGGATTGTAATAGTTTTCTTCACATTTCCTGCGTGCTGATGAAAGTGAACCGCAGTCCTCCAGGTGGTTGTGCTATGCTTGACTTTATCTGCGTGGCGTTCACTACTACTAGGAACACGTGGATCCACATCTCGTCAGCAAGACTGCCTGGAAAACAGTCTGTTTCCTGAGAAAGCTACATGGAAGAGTAAAAGTGGTCTTGGTCAGTATGTTGTGTCTGATCCAGACGCAACATTCTGGTCAGTATGTTGTGTTTGACCCAGACGCGACGTCTGGTCAGTATATTGTGTCTGATCCAGACGTGACTTTCTGGCCAGTATGTTGTGTCTGACCCAGACGTGACATTCTGGTCAGTGTGTTGTGTCTGATCCAGACGTGACGATCTGGTCAGTGTGTTGTGTCTGACCCAGACATGACGTTTCGGTCAGTGTGTTGTGTCTTATCCAGACATGACTTTCTGGTCAGAATGTTGTGTCTGACCGGATTAGCGTCTCAGTTCTGCTGGACACATTTTAAACATAAATCATTACACAATAAAATTCAAAACATTCGCTTGTTATGAAAGGGAAATATGCCATAAACAATCTTGATAATATAGATTATAGAAACATGAATGATATGCTGTGATAATTGAGACACCAAACCAGAGCAAAATAACTGAGAATCGTGCTGGCCTTCTTGGCCTACTATTCACGGTACCCCATTGTGCCGAGGCATTCTAGTTGATATACACTGACTGGTCTACAGTCTGGATGTGATACTATTAGTTACATACCCTGTTTCTAAGTGATACATAAATAAATTCTGGTAACACTGAGGATTCTCTCTCTCTCTCTCTCTCTTTCTCTCTCTCTCTCTCTATCTCTCTTTCTCTCTCTCTCTCTCTCTCTCTCTCTCTCTCTATATATATATATATATATATATATATATATATATATATGTATATATCTCATCATTATCATGTAGCATGACTTTTATAGAACGTCGCTCCCATCACAGTCTGCCTGAAAGAAAGTCGTTCCCTTGCCAAAACTCCAACCTTCCCCACGGTCATACCCAGGCATTCCTGCATACCTTGGTGCAGTCGTCTTCTTGGCCTACCCCTTCCTCTTTTACCTGGCGCCATAGCTTCCATCATTGTTCTCTCAAGGCCGTTGTGTCTCTTGATGGGACCAACGTATTTGCATTTTCTAGCCAAAGTTGAATTGATATACAAGTTTTTCTCTATGCTTAACTCTTGCTGAATGTCTACATTTGTCTTTACTCTGTCTAGGGTAATTTGAGGATCTTTCTGTAACATTTTGACTCGAAGGATTCGATTCTTTGTCTGGATTCTTTTGTAATCGTCCATGATTCGCAGCCATAAGCTGCCACAGGAAAAACACAGGCTCTCAAGACTTTTACTTTTATCGTTTTGTTGGTGCTCTGCCATAATTTCTTCAGGCTGTTCAGTCTCTGCATTGAATTTTTAATCTCGACAGCGAACGAAATTATTCCCAGGATGTCGCACAATAAACAGAGCTATATATCAGAGGATACATACAAACTGATTGAAGAAAGGAAATCAAATAGGAAGTCAGGGGACCAACATAGCATACACGCACTGCGCAAGAAAGGTTAGAAGAGAAATAAGAAAAGATAAAAGAAGATACATAGTGGAAACTTGGAAGGACATAGAAAACCTACATCAACAAGACAGGGAGAGAGATGCATTTAAGGCGATTAAAAACACTGACAAGGGAATTCCGGCCGGTTCCGCATGTCATGAATGACAAATAGGATATCACATTAACAGAAACCAAAGACGTACTGAATAGATGAGAGAGTATATATATATATATGAAGAAATTATGGCAGAGCACCAACAAAATGATAAAAGTAAAAGTCTTGAGAGCCTGTGTTTTTCCTGTCGCAGTTTATGGCTGTGAATCATGGACGATTACCAAAACTTCTAAACAAAGAATCGAATTCTTCGAGTCAAAATGTTACAGACAGATCCTCAAAATACCATGGACAGAGAAAAGAACAAATGTAGACATTCGGCAAGAGTTAAACACAGAGGAGAACTGGTTTACCAATTCCATTTTGGCTAGAAAATGCAAATACTTTGGTCACATCAAGAGACACAACGGTCTTGAGAGAACGGTGATGGAAGGTATGGTGCCAGGCAAAAGAGGAAGGGGTAGACCAAGAAGACGATGGCACCAAAATATCCAGGAATGCCTGGGTATGACTGTGGAGGAGGCTGGAGTTTTGGCAAGAGAACGAGTTTCTTTCAGACAGATTGTGATGGGAGCGACGTTCTACAAAGGACATGCTACATGATGATGATATATATAATGCGGCCAATTCCGAACAATAAGCATAACAACATGGGGATCTAAAATTCTATTGAAGATAATTAAGGAGAGTATTGATGGTAAGACAGAAGAAGTGTTACATTACGAGTATAGCCAGTTTCAATTTTGCAAGATCGGGGGTACACAGGATCCATCGGATCATTGTGTACCAAGTAGAAGAAATGTTCGATCAAGGACGACTACTATTTATCTGCTTTATTGACTACGAGAAAGCCTTTGATCTTGTCCCTTGGAGAAAACTTTTTCAGATGTTGCAACAAATAGGTATTGAGATTGACCACTCATTAGGTTAATCTAAAACTGTATGAAAATCAAGATCCATTTATTTTAATCCAAGAAGGACTCAAAGATCCATGTGCAATAAGGCAGGGGAGTACGACAGTGTTGTTTGTTTCACCGAGCCGCTATAACGTATGTTCTGAGATGTTGATGGAAATGTAGTTCAGAGTTGTGATAACGTATCAAAGTCAATGGTATCAAAGTCAATGGTATCAAAGTCAATGGTATAAACGTTAATGGTATCAAAATCAATGGTATCAAAGTCAATGGTATCAAAGTCAATGGTATCAAAGTCAATGGTATCAAAGTTAATGCTATCAATTTTGCGGACCATCGAGCCATAGTGGAAGGATCAGTAACAGAGTAAGGAAGTGATCGTCAAACTGTATAAAGCTTTAGTTAGACCTAGATTGGAGTACTGTGTACAGGTGTGGAGTCCTTAACATAGAGGGGACATAAACATGCTAGAAAGAATACAAAAAAGAGCGACAAAGATGATAGGGGGATTCCAGAATTACAGTTATGAGGAACGACTCAGAAAAACCGGCCTACAGTGTCTCGAAGAGAGAAGAATTCGTGGTGACTTAATACAGGTTTATAAGATGATCAGAGGAATCGATTAATTAGACTATAACAATTTTTTTTAAATACAGCCACCTACAATAACACGAGGGCATAGCTACAAGCTGACTAAAGAGAGGTCCAGGTTAGATATTAGGAAATATTTTTTTAGTCAGAGAGTGGTGTCTGCTTGGAATGCATTGCCAGGGGAGGTAGTGGAGGCAGGGACAGTTAATGCATTTAAGAATAAACTGGATGCGCATAGCTTTTAGAGCAAGGTGATGTAAATGTAACTGGTTGTATACAGACTCTGCAGGGTCTTCTAAACCAGTATAAAGACGTTAAGTTAAGTTAAGTTAAATACAGCTTGAAAAATAATAATATCAGAGCCAAAGTTTGCCATGAAAATAAACACATCGAAGCGAAACACTTTGGTAAATGCCAAGCTACACAGTCCTTCAATTTAATCATCAATGGAGAAATAATCGAATAAGTACAGAAGTTAAAATATTTAGAGCAATCCCTAACATAAAATGGCTGTAATGAGAATAAAGTCACTGATTAAATTGGCACAAAACAGGTCTTCAGAGGAACACAGAAACGGCTATCCTAAAAAAATGATCAGGATAGAGTTGAGGAAAACAATAATCGCTACTAATATATTACCAGTTGTCCTATATGGGGCTGAAACAAGGACTCCAGCCAAGAAGAATGAAAAAAAAGTTTTGAAGCATTTGATTTGGGCTGCTACTCGTGGGGATGGAAAAAAGTTCCAATGATAATGTCCTCACTGATCAAAGACAAATATTGAAAAATGATTCACAAACGACGACGGAGTTCCATTTGAGACATGAGGTCAAGTGGTGAAACATACTCGGACAACCTTACAACCAGTCACATCACTGACCAACCAGAGGATAGGGACAAATGAAGAGACTTGATCAGACAACCTTACAATCAGTCTTAGGACTAACAAACCCGAGAATATGGTTAAATAGAGAGACATGCTCAGACATAATTACAATCAGTCTTTGCACTGACCAATCAGAGGATAGTGTAAAATTGAGAGATTTGCTCAGGTGTCCTTACAACCAGTCTAAGAACTGATCAGGTAGATGATTTTATATATATAATCCCTTTCATTGTCAAAGGCGTGTTCATTAGTATGTTTCTTATTTTATGTAAGCCATGTTAAGTAATTAATTTTCATAGTTTCATTCTGTTATATATTTGTTTGTGTAGTACTCCTTCCATTGTCTGTTAAACAGCTGCCGTTGTCTGGTGTACACATTCGGTTTTATGTTGTACATTGTCTGTCGTCTGGTGTACATCTTCTGCGTCTGGTGTACATTTTTTGTCATCTGCTGCAATGAGGTATATAGTATCTATGGTGTCTTCTTCATTAGTCTGAGGCTTATGTAGGTCAAGATAAACAAGCCACAAGCGTACAGAAGCAGAGCTACATGGTTCTGCAGAAGGTGCCATAGTTCTTGGAATTCTATCTGCTGAATCCGAAGAAAGTTGTTTCCTGTTTCGCTGTTGGTGTAAGAGAGCATGTTGTGAGTATGTTAGCTAATACTGATAGCAGCAAGTATACACAAAACAATAGACATACTTGTACCAGATATCACCATATTCGGTTCGCTTACGTTTCGGAATTGAAGAGTGCCTTCTTTAAGCTTTTCGTCTTCTGCAAACAGTACACTATGATCGATACGAACAGTAGGACTGTTCAGCACTGTCGAAAACACATTTCCAGACAACATATCTTGTCTTTTGGTTGGCTTGGCTTCGTTCTTCTTCTTCTTCATCGTACGCAGTCAGACATCAACCATTATTTTTTCGAAAAAAGCAGCGGTCATCTTGAGGCTGTCGACACTGCCTTAGAGCTTGTCTAGTGTTGCCACTGGTGATGGCCACATCTGCTCTCTCTGATCCTCGTATGTCGGGCAGTTTTGCAGCAAATGCTCAGCGGTAATTTCCCCGTTACCACACGGGCATTCGTCAGTGCCACCTATCTTCAATTTGTTGAATAGGTGGTACCTCAGTCTATTGTGGCCAGTGCGAAGTCTGAAGACCACGATCTGCTCTCTTCTTTTCAACTGGTAATAGGCATCGTTTTTTATGTAGCCAGTATGTTCGTTTTCCCATTTGGTCATGTATCTGGCTCTAATAAGCCGTTTTGACTCTTCGTACGTCATACTAGTATTTGGTTGTGGTAGTTTTGCACCTTCTTTTGCCAGTCTGTCTGCCTCCTCGTTGCCTTGGATGTTGCAGTGGGATGAAACCCACTGCACCACTACCCTTTTTGGTGCGGACTGCTGGCATTTTTGACAGAGTACTGCTCTTACATCATCATGGCTTTGTTCGTTCTCAATCTCTTGCTAACAAACCCTGAAAGTAGCAAAATGTAGTTCAGAGAACAGAATGCGTTGTTTTTTTTGGTTGACAATTGTTCAGTATACTCGTTCTATTAAAGCGAATGTGCGTTTCACGTTACAATGAGTGCTGATCTTGGTTAGAGATCGATATAGGTCTACCAAAATTAATCCAGAGGATTTACATAAAATTCGAGAATGGTCTGTGAGCTGGCAAATGAAGTTTAATGTTTATAAATGTACAGTCATCCACATGGGTAGATCAAGGAAGTGATAGTCAAACTGTATAAAGTGTACAGGTGTGGAGTCATTATCGTAAAGGGGATATAAACCTGCTGGAAAGGATACAAAAAAGAGCGATAGAGCGGATAGTTGGATTTCAGAAGTACAGTAATGAATATTGACTGAGAAAAACTGGCCAACAGTCTAGAATAATGACGAATTAGATGTGACTTAATACAGTTTTATAACATAATCAACGGAACTAATAAATTAGACTATAACATGTGTTTTTTTAAAAACACAACCACCTGCAAGAATAAGTGAGCATAGTTACAAATTAACTAAAGAAAGGTCCAGAATAGATATTATGAAATATTTTTTTAGTAAGAGAGTGGTGAATGCTAAGAATGCATTGCCACAGGGAGTAGTGGAGGTGGTGGCAATTCATGTATATAAGATTAGATTGTATGCCTATAGCTTTTACAGCAAGGTAATGTAAATGAAACTGGTTGTGTACAGACAGACTCTACAGAGTCCTCTAAACCAGTAAAAAGACGTTAAGTTAAAAAACTAGGTGATTTACTGAAAGTACCAAACAGTTGCTTGTTTATGCAAAACTGTAACACTTTCAACAATTACAGCTTTGTTGTTCATTACTTTATAGTATCAACAAAGTTACTGATCACAGCTTAATGTGTCATCCATTTTCTTGTTGACTGAAAAGTTGTACGTCTATAAACGTATTTGACAGACATGGTGGGTATCTCTGGATAAACCGAAGTGTCCTGTTGATTGCACAGAACTGAATAAATTTATGCCGGGCAGGGAAAGACAAATTGTAAGACATAATGAGAAGCACAAAGAGGCATAGAGAGAGAGAGAGAGAGAGAGAGAGAGAGAGAGAGAGAGAGAGAGAGAAGAGAGCGAGCATTTGAGTTTTTTTTTTCTTTTTCGTTCGCCTTATTTCTGTAATCTCCAAGGCGTTGTGCGTTGCACTGTGGTTTTTATTTTGCGCCTGTCGGCCCAGTGCATCCGACTTCAGCATGCATTTTATGTAAGAGTCTGCTTCTTTCTGTATTTTCTAAGGGTTTGCTTCCAAGGTGCTGTGATGGGGATCGAACCCACCACCCCCTTCTGATTGTTAGCCGTGTCACTTAGCCACTAGTCGACGCCCCTTCCCCAGAATTAGAGTGAAACTTAGTTGTTAGAGACGACTTACCAATGTATCCTGTTACTTGTACATAATTCGCGGTCCTTGAACTCATTTATGCTGAGGGCCTGTGAAAGGGCAAAGAGCAGACATTTATGTAGAGGGCATGCGAAAGGGCAAAGTGCAGACATTTATCTAGAGGTCTTGCGAAAGGGCAAAGAGCAGACATTTATGCAGTGGGCCTGCAAAGGGCAAAAAACTTATTTATGTAGAGGTCATGTGAAAGGGCAAAGAACAGACATTTATGTAGAGGTCTTGTGAAAGGGCAACGAGCAGACATTTATGTAGAGAGCCAGCAAAAGCACAAAGAGCAGACATTTATGCAGTGGGCCTGCAAAGGGCAAAGGACAGACATTTATGTAGAGGTCATGTGAAAGAGCAAAGATCAGACATTTTATGTAGAGGATTGTATAGTATTGGTAGCTTCACAGAGCACGAAGACGCACCTAACGGGCTGTGGGTCAAATTCACTCTGGTGTTTTAGTCTTTCATGGATGCCGCCCAGCCAACGGATTTGACTGACATTCACTCTAGTCGACGACATACACCTGTGTCCACAGAAACAGGATGTGGGTTTCTATTTGGATGAATTAGTCCGTTCGACTTGTGATGGTTTTTACTACGACTATCTTGGCACAGTCATCGGTTACCTTGGTTACGGGGTGTCGTATTTCCACGGTCTAGTGCACACCTCTGAATTTGGCGATAGTTTCGTCCTTCACCTTGTTTGCTGATAGTGCAACTGTTGGTGTGGTTATAGAGTATTCACACTGGCCTACGATGGGCTCACACATCCGTTAACCATCATGCCTCGCTCAGGTCTGAGATAATCCAGCCCTCAGTTAGCTGTACTTGGACATATTGGTAGTTGGTCAGCGCAACCGGCCCGGTGCCTATGGAACAATACAACACTGTGGTAGTTGTGTGTGAAGGTGTAGTAGTTGTGGTAGGACTTTGTCTGGCAGCAGTGATGATGTTGTAGAAGTAGCTGTAGTTGCTGTAATAGTAGTGGCATCATTTGACGTGTTATCCCAGTGGTGATGGTAGTAGTTACGACAGCGACAGCAGTAATTATATTTGCAGTAGTTGTGGTAGCAGTAGCTGCAGTAGTAGTAGTAGTGGTAGTAGTAGTAGTAGTAGTAGTAGTAGTAGTGGTAGTAGTAGTAGTGATAGTAGTAGTAGTGGTAGTAGTAGTAGTGATAGTAGTAGTAGTGGTAGTAGTAGTAGTAGTGGTAGTAGTAGTAGTGATAGTAGTAGTAGTAGTAGTAGTGGTAGTAGTAGTAGTGATAGTAGTAGTAGTGGTAGTAGTAGTAGTAGTGGTAGTAGTAGTAGTGATAGTAGTAGTAGTGACAGTAGTAGTAGTGATAGTAGTAGTAGTGATAGTAGTAGTAGTGGTAGTAGTAGTGGTAGTAGTAGTAGTGATAGTAGTAGTAGTGATAGTAGTAGTAGTGATAGTAGTAGTAGTGATAGTAGTAGTAGTGACAGTAGTAGTAGTGATAGTAGTAGTAGTGATGGTAGTAGTAGTGGTAGTAGTAGTAGTGATAGTAGTAGTAGTGATAGTAGTAGTAGTGATAGTAGTAGTAGTGATAGTAGTAGTAGTGATAGTAGTAGTAGTGATAGAAATAGTAGTGATAGTAGTAGTAGTGGTAATAGTTACTGACCATGCTTCTATTGGTATATTGAAGTTGATGTCTGAGAACGTACACAGAAAGAGACGCACTTAGATTGACCATTGATTTCTTGAAATGGACGTCTGAAAGTCTACTAAGATGGACACACTTTATGGAGATAGCAATAACCTAAGATTGACCACTGCTTTCTTTAAATAACACACACACATACACACACTAACACAAACATAGACAGACACTCTCACACTCACACACACTCACACACACATTCACACACACACTCACACACACACTCACACACACACTCACACACACTCACACACACATTCACACACACACTCACACACACACTCACACACACATTCACACACACACTCACACACACCCTCACACACACATTCACACACACACTCACACACACATTCACACACATTCACACACACTCACATACACTCACAGACACACTCACACACACTCACACACACATTCACACACACACACACTCACACACACACTCACACACACACACATTCACACACACACTCACATACACTCACAGACACACACACACTCACACTCACACACACACTCACACACACTCACACACACTCACATACACACACACACACTGACACATACATGCTCACACACACTCACACACACTGACACATACATACTCACATACACTCACATACATGCACACACACACACACACACACACATCCATTTTCACACTATCCCTGGTGTCAGCCCCTCAATTATGCGTGTGCGAAGAAGCCAACACTATCCTGTATGCGTCCCAATCTTTTGCAGTGCTGTACCAATGCCCCGGCCTCTACGTCTTTGGTCAGTCCATTTCGGCATCGCATAGGTGGGCGGTCTAGAAGACGCGTACAATCATAGTGCCAGCACAGCGTTCTTCTTCGTGTCCATCTGTTTGTCAGGCATGGTTCTACATGTCCAGCTAACTTACCGCCACAGCATACTTGAAGAAGCTGAGGTATTGCAGCCACTTCAGCCATGGATTGATCGAGTCAAAGTTGATGAGGACCCCGCCAAACAGCTGTAGAGAGATGTGGAAGTAGTTCAGTATCTAGTCAACATCATCATCATCATCATCATCATCATCATCATCATCATCATCATCATCATCATCATCATCATCATCATCATCAACTTCGTTATCGCAACATTATTTTACATGGATTTCATTATCACCAGCATCTTTATCCTCATCAGCATCATTCACAGTATCGCCATTATCTCTATTACTACGACCTTTACTATCAATATCATAACCAGCACCATCTTTACACATCACTATCGATGTAACCATTACGATCACTGTCAATATCACATGCATCACCATCGCTACCACCACCCTCGCTACTACCACCATCGCTACCATCACCCTCGCTACTACCACCATCGCTACCATCACCATCGCTACCACCATCATCGCTACCATCACTATCGCTACCATCATTATCGCTACCATCACCATCGCTACCATCATCATCGCTACCACCACCATCGCTACAACCACCATCGCTACCATCATTATCGCTACCATCATTATCGCTACCATCACCATCGCTACCATCACCATCGCTACCACCACCATCGCTACAACCACCATCGCTACCATCACCATCGCTACAACCACCATCGCTACAACCACCATCGCTACCATCACCCTCGCTACAACCACCATCGCTACAACCACCATCGCTACCATCACCATCGCTACCATCATCATCACTACCATCATCATCGCTACCATCATCATCGCTACCATCATCATCGCTACCATCATCATCGCTACCACCACCATCCATATCGATATCATAACTAGCAATATCATGTGACAGGGCATCATGGGACGGCGTGGGCTAGTGGTTAAGGGACACCGCTCACAATCCGAAGGTGCTGGGCTCGATCCCCATCACAGCTCCAGCCGTTACCCTGAGGAAGCAGACCTTTACATAAAATGCATGCTGAAGTCGTATGCATTGGGCCGACAGGCGCAAAATAAAAACCACAGTGCAACGCAAACCGCCTTGACTAATAGAAAAAAGAGGCGAACGCAAAAAGCAACGCGATAGGGCAGAACCGAGGGACCATTGAAAGCTAATTCTAATTGTCTTAATTAGGATTCAAAATAGATCACTCTGAACTAGGCAGGTAGGAAGGAAAAGAGATGGGTGAAAAACAAAGGCTATCCAGAGTTCATATAAAGGTTAAATGTATCGGCCATTTCTAACAAAGCTGCCTTTGTTCCTAAATGGAACTTTTCATTGTCTGAAATTAGATCAAGAGAAAATTGGCAAAGTAATGGACATAAATTACTGTCTTTTATTATCGACTCTTAATATCCATAATTTAGTACGGTTGTTCTAAAAGTTGTACATGCGACCCTCGTGTGTTAAACGTGATTATTAGTTCAAGACTTCTAGTTAGAAAGGTGGGGAGAAGCATTTTTGAGAATAATTGTGGGGAAATAGCAAAACCAAATCCACCAGTGCTGTAGTGGCGAGATGTTCGGATACAGTGTGGGTGATGGTATTTTAGAAGGAAATGAGAATCCAAAAGCACAGCTCTGGGGATTAAGTAGGCAGATCACAAAAGCACAGCTCTGGGGATTAAGTAGGCAGATCACAAAAACTGTCAAACGAATTGTTCACGCAGTGGCAATTTTTGGACTACGTGACAAGCTCTTGGTAGCAGCCATGAAAGGAGGTGAAGTTTGATGAAGAAAATAAAAATTGATTTTGCAAGATTGCAGATCATATTTGGCAGGAAAGCAGACCCAATGTACTTGTAGAATTCGCTATATTGGAGATATATCTTTGGAGAGCCTGACAATACTTACAGATAGGCGGGGAACGTCAGAGAAATTCAAGTCTTGCACTAAATTGTCTTTGGCAAACACTGATTGGCTGATTCCAATAAGTTTCTGTCGAACATCAGTGTGTCACGTACGTTCCCAGAAGAAGGGTTCGTAAATTACTATGTCAGAAAGAGATGTAGACAAAACACCAAAACTGTTCGAAGTCTTGTACGTTCCCAGAAGAAGGATTCGTAAATTACTATGTTAGAAAGAGATGTAGACAAAACACCAAAACTGTTCGAAGTCTTGTACGTTCCCAGAAGAAGGATTCGTAAATTACTATGTTAGAAAGAGATGTAGACAAAGCACCAAAACTGTTCGAACTCTCGTACGTTCCCAGAAGAACGGTGTGTAAAACCATATGTTATAAAATCGTGTAGGCAAGACACCAGGAATCACACGAATTCGAAATTATTTATTTCACAGCGAAACAGGAAAGATTGAAACTGCAGAATGTCAGAGGTGAGACACACTAACGGAGACGACAAACTGGACAAGACCATAGTTAGAGATTAAATAATGTTGTTACCGATAGAAATAGACCAGAATTGAGCAGCGAAATTGAACCCCGTTTAGAATAAAGGGGAAACATCCGGCTAGATGTCAGAATCCCCTAGTATGAGAGTTTTGTTAATTGTAGTTTAGATGGTATTGATGGGATACTATCAAGTTATGAAATAAACAGTTTTATTTTATATTTTCAAAGAAATATGCTTTCATGTTGAACATGCATTAATGTTAATTTGTAACAGGGGAAGTAAATAGGTCTAAGGGAGATACGTTTGTTATATGTCACAACAATAATTGGTTTCAATGTCCAGGATAGCTAAGTGGGTTGGGTTCGTCTGTTACAATAGTAACCATCCCTATAAATATCATAACCATCAGCATCATTACCACCACCATCATTATCACAACCATCACTATCATTACCACCAGCATCACTATCATTATCCTTATTGCTACTATTACAGTTATCATTCTGTTCAATTTTGTTTGCGAATAATTTGTAGCATATTTTCATCTCTCTCTTTCTCTCTTCTCTCTCTCTTTCGCTTTCTCTCTGTCTGTCTATTTATTGACGATAGTTAATTCCATTGTTCTTTCTCTTTCTCTCTCTCTCTCTCTCTCTCTCTTTCTCTCTCTCTCTCTCCGCCGCTAAGCTGCACTTAATTTCCAACTCACCAGCATCGTCATAAATATCAGAGCGATAACAATCTGCGCCATAGCAAGATCCCTTGTTGCTGAGCTGATGAAAAAACACAAGCTGGCACCTGCTAAGGCCGCACAGAATAGTGTCAGCATGAAGATGAAGAAGTGGTCGACACCCTGGTTCAAACCTGACCAACAAAGAAACCGTCATTAAGTCAGGTCTTACATGTTTTCCACATGAACCTAGACTAAAGTCAGAGACAGGTGAAGCATATTGACCAACACCACGCCACACCCATGTCGACGTCCGGCATTTGGAAACAAGCTGTGTTACAGGAGAAATGCGAGAATCGACACTGTAACCGGCATGGTAACTCTGCTAAAAGCCTTGACCTTGTATTGCATACAAGAGGGATGACGCTTCCCTTCTTCTGTCCGTCCCGGGATATAAAATAAACCTTGACACACTGTTTGCATCTACCTAATTAAATATAAATTGTCCATCTGTATTTCCGCCGTTTGCAGTGAAAATTTGATTGGAGGATCGAAACAGGGGATGTCATCATAAGCGGGACAAAGTGGCGCTTGGCGCAAGGAACAGCAACACGAGGCCCTGCACGGATTATTATGAAGTAGAGACGTAGGAAGAGGAGACAATTCTGATTTTGAAAGAAGCGCAGAAACGGGTATTGTAACAGCTGGGTTGTGATCTAATTTTGATGCAACTCGACGCTTGGCTCGATACATTACAATATTGGACGCTGCTTGGGATACTATTAAAAGTTTTAAACACAGTTTTGAAGGTAGATTTGGGGAAAGGGGGGGGGGCAGGGGCGCAAGAGACGGGTTAAGGGTTGTGGGCGTGTTGATGGAAAAAAAGGTTACGGGAGGAAGAAAAAGACGGGTTGGACAGTAGGGAAAAGGTACAATGGAGGTGTTTGGGAGTGCTGCAGGAATAGAGGTTCGGGGGGGGGGGGGGGGGGGGGGTTGGTGGTGATTGATAAACTTTTGTTGTTTCTTTCAGATTGTTCAAAATATGAATTCATAGTATGAATTCAGAGTATGAATTTATTCAGAGTATGAATTCAGAGTATGAGTTCAGAGTATGAATTCAGAATAAAGAACTCAACAGTAGATTCGCCAACAACACACTGGCAGGTTATGATGGCTTTATTTCTGTATTCTTGGAAACTACCAGATGGACAACAGTGGAGCATTAGTAAGGTGAAGATGCTGACGTTTGCATGTAAAGAAGTGGTATATAATACACATGAAATAAACTAGCCGATAACATTACAAGGCAGTCTTATTTGTGCTAATCTGATAATATTACTAAGCTGGAGCTGTTGGAAAAGAATGGGCAGACATCAGTGGGTCATGAGGTGAGGTGAAGTGAGGGGAAGATGCTGGCGTTATATCTGAACCACCGGAAAGGATTATAATAAAATCTTTGGCCTGGAATTACCAGGGTAATAGAATAAGAGGTAGACCAAGACACATGGAGTATAGAGGTGGAGACAAGAGAAGTAGAGACATACTAGAACATACGTGGAGAAGAGAGGTGGAGACAAGAGAAGTAGAGACAGACCAAAACATACGTGGAGAAGAGAGGTGGAGACAAGAGAAGTAGAGACATACTAGAACATACGTGGAGAAGAGAGGTGGAGACAAGAGAAGTAGAGACATACTAAAACATGCACGGGGTAGAGAGGTGGAGACAAGAAAGGGGGAGAGGGGAGGTGTAGAGAAGAGAGGGGGAGAGAAGAGAGATAGAGACAAGAGATGTACAGAGAACAGAGGTGGAGACAAGAGAGGGGCAGAGAATAGAGGTGGGAGGGGTAGGGGTAGTCACATCACATACACCTCGCCTTAACTGCGTCCTCAACACACCTTATCAAATACTCTTCCTCACTCAAATCCCCTCAGGCGGGCGATCTGGACATACCTCGTTCACATTGTGTCCTGCTTACAACACACCATTCAGATTATCACTTAATACAAAACTCACACACCTACTTGAGCGATCTTGTTCCATCACTAACATTCGTGCAACAGTCTATCAATCGCTCCTTTATCTAAGTCGGTGAGCTAAACATACTATCTAAATTCAGTCTCTCTCTCTCTCTCTCGCTCTCATATCTCTATCCATCCTCTTCATCGAGCCTTCTGAGCTAAACTTTGTCTCGAGTTATATACACTCAAGCAAAGTAAGAGCTTGACCAATGGATCTCAGGGGATGGCTATATTCAGTCTTATTGGAACGAAACACTTTGCACACCTGTCACTCCTTCTCTCGCAGCAAGCCCCGCTGCCAATCCGTCTGTCAATCATTCTCTCCCTACCCAAATCGGAAGGCCAGTGGTCAGCTCCTACCTGTCCACATTCTTTGCTCCAACTCTGTTCTCCTTTGTTGAGACGGTGAGGGACCTTGACACGCATTCAGGTACATTTGTTATCAGCAACCACATCACACCTGTCCTAAACTCTCTGCTCCGGTGGGAACTGTTACACTTTGCATGATTGTGAAATATGGATTGCGTATGTAACAGTGTTACAACAATGGTCCCACGAGCCAGAGCCAGGGAAGACCTGAAAACACCTTTCGTGGTTCCCACGCATAACTTTAGAACCCTGTCCCAGAAATGGAGTTAATAGAATCATTGTTTGAAATTCTCCAACAAAGCTCGTTTAAGACTGTCCAGCCATAAAGGATGTTCTCATGGTTCCTACTGGAAAATCCGACGACTTTTTAAGGTCAAAATAAAATAGCTTTTCTTTAGTAGATAGATAGTTCATGAAAAGTTGACGCGCCAATACTAGACAATGGTTGACTTCATGAACCCAACAGGGAAAAATTGTGTTATTAAGCCGGGGGAATCAGAGTATTCAAGATAGACCACAGAACAGATGACTACTGGCCAGTTTGTAGGATAGATAGGACAGAGCGAGAAACATTGGCTGAAGTTGAGTAACAAGAACAGAATAGCTTTAGTACAACAGAGAAGTCACCGAAATATATTGTGTTTCGTATCTTCAAATGCTCTGGACACAAGTGGTAGCTCATGTGATGTTTCTTATTTAATCATGTTTCATACTATATCTCTTCGGGATACCAATAATAACATTTCATATCAATTCCTGTTATGTTCCACTCAAGTATCTTGAATGAGGACTAGGTATTTGTATGATTTGTTATGTTCTAGTTGAACTGTGTTTTGCACCAATCGACCCAGTGAATTCAACTTCAGCACGATTTTAAAAATGACCCTTTAGCACGTTCCTTTATTTTCCCCGTCTTTTCACTCTCTCTTTCTCTCTTTATATCCATCTCTCTCTCTCTTTCTCTCTCTCCTTGTATCAAGTATGAAACGTGCTAATACAGTACTTGCCAGTCCCAAAGTAAACGATGCAGGACATAATAATGACTGGTATTGTTCTAAGGGGGATAATGTCCAGCAAGACTTTCACCAGGAAGTACACAGACACTCTGTAGTAGCCGCTCGCGTTCTCATACCTAATGAGAATCGAAATGTTTGAAAATATGTCTGAAAAATCAATCAATCGAAGCTGCGGTTGTTCTGAAAATTAAACGTTGATCAACATTAATAATTCTCGCCATTCGGTTGTTTGTCAGTCACTGTTCCAAAACAGAAAAAATTCGATCTTAGTATTGGTATCAAAACAGAAACTAAATACTTTTGTCAGTCTTATTAGTAAATATGTTAAATGTTGACAACAAAGGGTACATTGGCATTAATAACGTCATTTAGTATTAAACAAAGTAGGGCCATTCAATAATTTGCAAAATATTTTAGTTGTCCGTGGGCAGCAAGCGTCTCTACAACAAACCAAGCTAACACCTTCCTTGTGACAAATCTAGGAATAGATAGCTGAATGGTTCAAATCTGGCTCCGTGCTTTTCTTTGTCTTTCAAAGTTTTATAATACAAACCTTTTACATTTTTATGTTATTTTAAAAACTGTTACTGATTTCTCAATTTCAGAGTTGAATTATGTACATTAAATATTTTCTCAAATTCTCAAAAATTTAGCGTACATAAATTCTCAAAAATCCTGGTATTCAATCAGGCACGTGTGTCTGATGTCAGGTACCTAAATGTTGAGTAGACTCATTTCGCTCTTTTGTATTGGTGTACCATGTTTTTCCCAGGGCCTCCATTATGCCATCTCCAACCTTAACTTCTGTCGCCCGCGAGGGGGATTAAAGTTGTATGGCCACCACGACGTCACTCTATGTGTCCATCTGTTATTCGGCACGCGCACCACATGGCGGCCTATCTGTTATCCTTCTTCTTCTTCCTCTTCTTCGTTCGTTCTCGATCTCCGGCTACCAAACCCTGAAATGGCTTAAGTAGCAGAATGTAGTCCAGAGAACGGAATGCGTTGTGTCGTAGTTTACAGCTTGACTGCGATATTTGCGCCTTTCGGTCCAACACATCCGACTTCAGCAAGCATTTTTTGAGTTCCGGGTTAGCATTCCCTCTTCGATCCCTTCTCTTTAGCCAGTCTGCCCTGCTGCACCCTGTTATCCAGGATCACCGCGTGGAGGTGTAGAAGGGTCTTAGCAGCTATGCTTCGCTGGCCCTGACGCTAGCAGTCAGCTATGGGTCGCTGACCACTGCAGCTCATGCGCTGCTCAGCGTCTTAATCCCCATCTGTTATTCGGCATGCCTACCCTATGGCCGGCCTTATCTGTATTTTCGTAACAGCGCGACATCTATGATGTCAGAGAAGGAAGTTCGACGTCTGATCTTTGCGTTGTGGATTTGTTCTTGAATGGAGATCTTCAATGTTCTTCGCGCCATCGCTCGTTGGTCAACGCGTAGTCTATCTGCACCAGCTTTCCGTAGGTTCCACACCTCGCAGCCATACACATGACTGGAATAACCTGACTGTTGAAGGAGTGAGACCTACGGTTGACGTTTCGCATCTGTTACAGTAAGGGTTTAATACAGTTGAAGCTGACATAGCCCGCTGTTATCCTTCGTGAAATCTCCCGATTTAATGTTCGTAATCTCTTGGCCCAAGTAGATATACAAATTTACGTTTTCGACGCAACAATCTCAAAGGCGCATATTTGATATTGGGCCTAAGGTGTTGAGCACGAACTGGGTTTTCTTTCTATTGGTTTGTTGACCAGCTGTAACACTTGCTCTGCTGAGTTCATGTTTTTCTCCACTTTTTTGACGTCGTGGCTGATGATGACTATGTCATCAACGAACCTCAGATGAGAAAGAATTACCCCGTCCATATTTATGCCCCCATCCTTCCAGTCCACGTGTTTAAAGACCTCCTCAAGGGCTGCTGTAAATAGCTTTGGTGACATTGTATCACCCTGTCGGACGCCACGTTGTATCAGTATGGTGATCGGTCTATAGAATAGGGGGATATCTGTTGTGCATCAGGTGTTTGTCTCCTCTTTCACTTGAGCGTATTTTTCTGCAATTCCCTGATTCCTCAGTGCATTTAGCATTGCAGTTATTTCGATGCTATCGATAGTATTCTCATAATCCACGAACACAAGACATAAAGACATCTGTACTTCATGCGCCTTCTCCATTAATTGGTTGATTGTATGGAGTTGGTCAGTGGCTGAGAAGCCTTTCCTGAAACCTGCCCGTTCTCGAGGTTGGTTCTCAACTAGTAGCTTCTCTATGCAGTTGACGATCACTCTTAGGAAGAGTTTATAAAATGATGAGAGCAGACAGATCAGACGGTCATTAGAAGAGCAGACAGATCGGACGGTCATTAGAAGAGCAGACAGATCGGACGGTCATTAGAAGAGCAGACAGATCGGACGGTCATTAGAAGAGCAGACAGATCGGACGGTCATTAGAAGAGCAGACAGATCGGACGGTCATTAGAAGAGCAGACAGATCGGACGGTCATTAGAAGAGCAGACATATCGGACGGTCATTAGAAGAGCAGACATATCGGACGGTCATTAGAAGAGCAGACAGATCGGACGGTCATTAGAAGACCAGACAGATCGGACGGTCATTAGAAGAGCAGACAGATCGGACGGTCATTAGAAGAGCAGACAGATCGGACGGTCATTAGAAGAGCAGACAGATCGGACGGTCATTAGAAGAGCAGACAGATCGGACGGTCATTAGAAGAGCAGACAGATCGGACGGTCATTAGAAGAGCAGATAGATCGGACGGTCATTAGAAGAGCAGACAGATCGGACGGTCATTAGAAGACCAGACAGATCGGACGGTCATTAGAAGAGCAGACAGATCGGACGGTCATTAGAAGAGCAGACAGATCGGACGGTCATTAGAAGAGCAGACAGATCGGACGGTCATTAGAAGAGCAGACAGATCGGACGGTCATTAGAAGAGCAGACAGATCGGACGGTCATTAGAAGAGCAGACAGATCGGACGGTCATTAGAAGAGCAGACAGATCGGACGGTCATTAGAAGAGCAGACAGATCGGACGGTCATTAGAAGAGCAGACAGATCGGACGGTCATTAGAAGAGCAGACAGATCGGACGGTCATTAGAAGAGCAGACAGATCGGACGGTCATTAGAAGAGCAGACAGATCGGACGGTCATTAGAAGAGCAGACAGATCGGACGGTCATTAGAAGAGCAGACAGATCGGACGGTCATTAGAAGAGCAGACAGATCGGACGGTCATTAGAAGAGCAGACAGATCGGACGGTAATTCGCCGGGTTTTTCCTTCTTCCTTCTTTTTATGCATGTTACGTTGCGATACGTTTTTTCGTATTCATCGGGAATACCATTTGAAAATAACTTTTCACACTTTCTCCTACCTGTCGCCACTAGCGTGCTTGTCATGTACCTTATTATGGATGGCTCATCACAGGTGATGATATAAACTATTATCAAGTGGCTCAGTTGTTTAGATTTTGGCCTTCTGATCAAGGGGACATAAGTTCAAAACTTTTGAAAAGCTGTTTTTTTTTTTCTACCTGAGGTAAAGTAAAAACAAAGACCGTCCATTGCGAAGCTACTGCATCGGCAGGTGGTATTTATTCCTCAGTCCTAAAAATTATCCTTGCTTACCTCAACTATAGAAACGAAGACGGTATTAATAATATATTCGTTCCAACAAAGAAGATGGATTCAGCCACCACATTGTTATGATCTGTTAGTTGTCTTCATTCGTAATATTGTTTATACCCGACGAAGATGTGTTTGGTCGTGACGTATATTCCGATTATGTGTCTATTCGAGCACACTATTTGAACTGCACATGATGATGATACTAGCAACTTAAGATTACTATTCACTAGTAAGTAAGCCGGCACATGCTGATGATACTATCAACTTAAGATTACTATCCACTAGTAAGAAAGCCGGCACATGCTGATGATACTATCAACTTAAGATTACTATCCACTAGTAAGAAAGCCGGCACATGCTGATGATACTATCAACTTAAGTATGTAGGTATTGTTATGTATGTATTGTTATACAGGTATTGTTATGCAGAAATTGTTATGTAGGTATTGTTAATCGTTAAATGATTAATCTCGGATTAGCTGGCCACTTCCGTGGCGAATCATGTGCTAGACTATTGTTACGTTTAATTCATGCCTCTGTGTCAGACAAACAATAAATCTACTTTCTAGAAACGAAATCATTGCACTTCGTGAAATCTAATAGATAATCATTTTCCGTAAGCTAAGTTTGGATAACGATGTTTTCGGTAGTTCGCTGATTGTACATACTCGATCTCCGTGTAGTAAGGATCCACATTTTTACTTAACCAACGATTGTTTAAGAACATCATTAGTCAGTGGTTTGCCAGTATATCGATTCCAGTCTTGTTAAAAAATCCAAGTGAAGGGGATTGATCTACATATACCCATATCCAAAGTCCCCCTCTACAGGTGCACTGGAAGCAAGAATGTGTCAATATCCACAAGGCAGTCGTTGGTCGATCCTATAAGGTACATCTATCCATATCGCAAGTCCTAAATACGGATGTATTCGAGTCGAAGACGTGTCAACATTCTAGGGGCAGCCAATGATCAACCTCACATCGTCCCGTGGTGCCAAAGATGGACACTGAATGAGTTGACAACAGCCGGCGATCCCCAACTAGATACTGCCATCAAGATACTAAAACCCTAGTCCGCCACCAGGTGGCGGTCCTGGAAACAAGCTGGACTTGTGCAGTCTGGCTAAGAGAATAGGGATCGCAGATGGATGTTATACCTCGCCTAAAAAATGCCTCGCTCAAACCGGATGTCTTGAGTCAATGGCCTAGATCTCGCAGCCTAGATGTAAACTACAGCACAGCATCACAATATCCTCATGAGGACGAACGTTGAAGAAGAAGTAGAAAAAGAGGAACGATAAGAAAACGAAGAAGAAGATATACAGATACATATATGGATAAACCAAAGTTCTCACTATGTTTGCCATCAAGGCAAGGATGAGTAAACATGAGGACATGCAAGGGATACTCACATGAAGTTCTTTCTCTCGTTAATGAACACGTACACCGACGGCATGCTGATGAATAGCTGGCATATGGCAATGAAGAAGATGAGGCCACTCCTGTGTAGGTGGAAGGAATTGTGGTATTTTTTGGGCAGTAGTAGTAGTAGTGGTAGTTGTAGTGGTAGTAGTAGTGGTAGTAGTAGGGTTAGTAGTAGTGATAGAAGTAGTGGTAGTAGTAGTGGTAGTAGTAGTGATAGAAGTAGTAGTAGTAGTAGTGGTAGTATTAGTAGTGGTAGTAGTAGTAGAAGTGGTAGTAGCAGTGGTGGTAGTAGTAGTAGAAGTGGTAGTAGTAGTAGTGGTAGTAGCAGTAGAAGTGGTAGTAGCAGTAGTAGTAGTAGAAGTGGTAGTAGCAGTAGTGGTAGTAGTAATAGTAGAAGTAGTAATCTTGAGGTGGTTCAGCTGCTTGAGTGCTTGCATGAACCTGGGAATTATGTCGGCGGGAGGCTTGTGCGCTTGGTCGGTTCAACCATCTTCTTGTTCTTGTTCTTTCTCTTTGCGTTCTTCTTCTTCTTCTTCTTCTTTTTTTCGATCAACTGATGCTATCCTTCTAGCCCGTTGAGGCTTACGATCAACTGATGCTGTGCGTCTAGTCCGTTGAGATTCACGAAGTAGACTGTGCGTTTCAGATCTTCGCCGCAGCGTACGAAGAAGAAGAAGAATAAGAAGAAGATCTTCGCCGGTCCCCAGAACAGCTGTTCGAGGATGGTCGTTCCTCCAGGTCAGACTACCTTTCTTTGGTCTGCATAATCAGGGCAGTGCTGCAGGGTATGTCCTGGTGTTTGCTTGTATGCTCCGCAATCGCGGAATGGGAAGACCCATTCTGAGGAGGTGGGCTTTGAGATTGCAATGTCCTGTTCTGAGTCTCAAGATGTCTTCCCACTTTTGCCAAGTTTGTCTCTGTTTTCATTTTCTTGCTTGAATTCCCTGTGCTGGTCTCTCATTCCGTCTTCATCGTTCATGGTATGAGTGTCTTTGCTTTTAATCATTGTTGTTAAATCTGCCACTGCACGTGTTTGGATAGAGGCTCCATGTAAGTGGGCCAGGCGTAGTGAGGACCCTGTGCTGTACATGGACAGAGAAAACTACAGAAGAAAGCAAATATGTTTTGTACCTTTCCCTAAAACCGGATATAGGGTCTTCCTTCAACTGCCAGAAAACGACAAGGACAAGCGTAGCCAGGATTAGGGACGTTCCAATCTGTAAAATCGATGTATTGATATTTGATCATGTATTGATATTTGATCATGCTTCAATAAACACACGTATGTACACTTGTCAATATATTGTTCTTATCAGTCCATGTATATCGTTATTTGTCACGGGGAAGTGCAGCCTTTTGTCGCATTGCACATGTGTGGTCTTTGATACCATTTCGTTCCAGTATCGTTTTCATTTAAAATCATTAATCCATATTTTTAATCGTCTTCTATTTGTTTGCAAACCCTGTCACCTGGTGTTTTAAGCTCGTGCGACGGTTTATTTGAAGACTTTCCTGTCATATGACACATTTATTGCTTTGTCTGCCTACAAATGTCATGGATGATTTGGTCCAACCCGATTTCATACTTCTGTGTCTGCCTACAAATACCATGCAAATACAATTATTGCAATTTGATGTCACATTTCTTTGATTATGTCTCTGTTTCGTCTAGTAAAGATGACGATTTTCGTAAGCATCTATTTTCGCACACTGTTGATTGACACATTTATACTGGATACTAAAACCATTGCACTCAATCTGGCAGACTGTCCGAAACCACTGTCCGGATTTTTTTCTGTCCGTCCGTGAACTCAAACCCCTGGCACGCTGTGATCATAGTCTAGAAAATCAGCTCACTGTCGACTAGATCACACATTAATGGTCACAAATTAATGGTCACATATTAATGGTCACACTTTAATGGTCACATATTAATGGTCACATATTAATGGTCACATATTAATGGTCACATATTAATGGTCACATATGAATGATCACATATTTATATAACTACACACATCCGATATCTAGAGTAACACATGTCAATAATCACTGGCACAACATAACAATAGCTCCTTCACACCATTGACCCCTTTTCGCTGCAACCGTTAACACGTACTGACTATTTCTTTAGCAGTAATTTTATATTATTGTACAGCTAGTTCCACGCACAACCTTTTTTGCACCGTCTTTTATGATAATTTTTTCCACACAAGACAGCCGTCTAGTGGGTTCAGTTTGACGAGGACAAGAACAAAGAATGTCAAATGGTCTCCATCTTCCTAATCTACTTATTATAATATTCTACTTATTATTTCTTAGCGTCTGTGCAGAAAAGGGCCAGAGTGATAGCTTCGAACCATTACAATGTCAGGTCAGATCATGTCAGGTCAGGTCATCCCGTAACCGGTGAGGTCGTTGGGGCACACATGAAGACATCCTCACAACCCCACGCCACCCCTCTCTGTCAGATGCCGCTGCCTGTGACTCTTCTGGTCGGAGACTGGTCCATTCTTTTATGTTGTCCTCCTATCTCTTTTTGGGCCGGCCTCTTCGTCGTCTGCCATGCACCTTTCCGTGAAGGATTGTATTTGCAAGACCATTTGATCTCGATATGTGACCGTACCAAGTGAGTTTCCTTCTTTTGACAGTTGCCAAGAGATCTTCGAAAGGCCCTATTGCTGTTGTAATTCTATCTCGTATTTCCTCATTTGTAACTCGATCTTTGTACGTGACGTTTAAACGTTTTCGGAAACATCTCATCTCCAAGGCCTGTATCCTTCATTGAAGGTCAACTGTAACTGTCCATGTCTCACACGCATAGAGGAATATTGACAGGACCAGTGTACGCATTAATCTGATTTTCGTGCGTAGTGCTAACCGTTTATCTTGCCAGATTTTATGAAGTCGTGCAAGCGCCGCTATTGTCTGTGCTATTCTGGCCAACACCTCACATGTTGATCCTTCATCACTGACAATCGACCCAAGGTATTTAAAACGGTCAACCACTTCGAGTTCCTGACCGTTAGCTTTTATCCTGCTGTTGAAGCCCATGGCGTTATTGGTCATTAATTTTGTTTTTCCAGCGTTTATCTCCATACCATAGTCAAGAGCTGTTTCATCGAGCCTTCTGATCCATTCCTGGAGTTCTGCTTCTGAACCCGCCAACCCGTCGATATCATCTGCAAAACGAAGGTTGGTAATCGTTCGGCCCCCTATCTTGACAGTACCAACGTGATCTCCAAATGCCTCACTCATAATTCCTTCAAGGAATATATTGAAAAGAGGTGGAGAGAGTGTACACCCCTGTCTCACACCAACTAATGTGCGAAACCAGTCCCCTGGCCTATCATTGACAAGAACTGCGCTAGACGCCTTGTCATACAGGTGTTCAAGGACCGTTATAATATTTCCGTTGATATTATTCATCCCCATGGTTGCCGAAAGCGCTTTATGCCATATCCTATCAAACGACTTCTTAAAATCCACAAACACATGATACAGTGTTTGCTGCTGTTCTAGATATTTCTCGCTTAGCAGCCTTAAATTAAATAGCTGTTCTGTAGTGCTTCTTCCCTGTCTGAACCCTGCTTGCTCCTCGGCAATGATGTTCTCTGCTTGGGGTTTCAATCGGTCGAGGATTAATCTAAGCATGACCTTGCTTGGGTGGCTGATGAGGCTTATTGTTCTGTAATTTTGGCACAGCTTTAGGTTTCCCGACTTATGTAGCGGTATAACTATTGATTTCGTCCATAAGTCCAGCCAGTTTCCTGTCGCCCATATTTTGTTGCAGATGTGTGTCAGGCCTTCCACCACTACCTCTCCACCTGCTTGTAAGAGCTCTGCTGGTATATTGTCCACGCCGGCCGCTTTCCCTCTTCTCAATGTCTTTATCTCTGCAATTACCTGTTCCTTCGTTATCTGTTGGTTTTCCTCTATATTTGTTGGTGTTTGGGGGGAAAGTTTTCTTAGGTTCGTTTCGCCCTTCATAGCTGTATAGCTCGGAACAGTACTCTGTCCATCGTGCCAGGTCAGATACATCAGCTCAGATACATGTTGCCAACTCACAACAGTTCACGCAGCTGTAAACTTGTACGTCCTATGGAAGGAACGGTGACAGGGAAGAGTATTGGCTAAGGTAGTTCATAAATACAGTGCCAATGTCCAATATCGTGAAGTCTGTAACACTATGGATCAGCTGGGACACACTGATGACGACTGGACTTTCACTCAGTTCTCGGGAAACAGGATCTCTTATAGTTGTGAGGCCAACGACTGGGGAGGACCGACACAACGATCGCTATTGTGGTGCGCTTATTATTGCACTTCAGCCAGGAGCCAGATCCACCGTCTTCGGCACTTCTCTTGATAAAAGAGAAGCCACTGTAACCTGCTACCAGACAAAAATTTAGCGAAAAAACGCAGCCATTTTGTTTCAACTTACTATCATAAGGCTTGCCTGTGGGCCTCTTATAATATTCTTGATAGCCCTGCCAGATACAACTCGCATCTGCAAGTACAAAGACAGGACATGAAAACCGTATGTCGTTCGTTATTACCAGTTTTGTACATTCAAGGTCATGTTGCTTTAAAGAAAACCAACACCACAGCTTTTTTGGCAGACCAAATAATGAAGGACATAGATGTCGACGGTTCCTGGAAATTCCTGCTCTATATTTGATATTCTAGGTCAATCACAGCTGGTATTTTATTGTAGTGAAATGTTTTGTGTAAAAATAATGCGTTGAAATAGACAGTCACATTGACACAGCTGTTACTACATTTACTTGTCTCACGACGCTTGTTTGGGTAAGCCATCAACTTACAATTAAAACCGAGGCTAAAAACGATGCATGTGTCGTCAGCATGCTCATATATTACAACACATGCTCATAGACTATGTCAAACACGAGCACAGATGTAACACATTCCATCTACGTCTGTGATCCGTTGTTGGAATTACATAATGTAACTGATAATATATGGATGCATTCTTGCCCGCGCCTTTCAAGCATGTACACTCTGTATAGGCAGCAAACACAGCGATGGTTTGGTCATGTTCGTCGCGTGGAAGATACTCGTATTCCCAAAGATGTATCTATGGACAGCGGGTAGATAGCAAAAGAACAGCCGGAGGACCGCAGATGAGGTTCAAAGGTGTGTGTGTGTGTGTTTGAGCGTGAGATGAAGGCCCTGGACATGAGTCTAACATTCGGTGAAGACAAAGTAACTTATTGATCCAAGTGAAGATGTGCCCTCAAGAGCGACTTCAAGCTGGGGGTTAAGTAGCTCTTGTAGCAAGAGAAGTGGATCGACGCCGCCTGAAGAAGAAAGCAAACACAAAAACAACAGAGTTACACTCCAAAATTACAATCTTCCTATAGTCAGTCTTGATTGACAGGAGTTACTCATACTAATACGATTCTGTGCGCATCTTGCTGACGGGCAGATAAGACTAGAGAGACTAGCAAGAAAACTCCCTGACTTCAAACAGCTCCTAAATTACAACTGTGCTAAGGACAACCAAACACCAAGGCAAAATCACATATATACTAAAAACGAATCTGCAAGGAAGCTGGAAGCAGAGCACAGTGCAGAAGAACAGAACGCAGACTTAACTTTGCTGGATTCATTGATGTGAATGTCTGATGGAGAGCGAGGACGAAGAAACTCCGTTAATCTACATATCCTACAAAATGTGTAGTCTACAGCATATGGATTTATAATATCATCATCCTCCCCATTATCATCATCATCCCTCCCGTAACCTGAACGGTCATTGGGTCAACAATACTACAGCTTGTTGGACCAGTTGCCTACACTCCATTCGGTTTTATGCCAGGATATTTTCTATAATTTTCGAAGTCTATTTTTCCTGCTTTATTCATTTTCTGAACGATGTTTTGCTTGTCCAAATATTTGGAATATGTTTATTTTGATTTACCTGCCTCTATATATTTGTATATGCTTTATTTTTAACTCTTCTACATTTAATTACAACTTTAGTTATCTACCGCCCTACATGGAATACATTCCTCTTTTAGCTTTTCTAGAACTGTTTTGAAACTCTCCCACTCTTGTTCAATATCTGTTCCTCCGACAAATATCTAGATTATGTGGCTCGCTGACTCTTACAGTTGTTGTTAGTTAGCTGACTGGTTACAGCTGTGACCACAACACTTTAAAAGAGGATTAAGACCAACATTATAAGTTTTACCTGTCTGAAGAATGAAGTGGCGTAATGAACAGCATCGTGCTGGTCTCCTTTCGAGCCACCCTGGCCTTCAAACTGGGACAAGATGGCGCTTGCTTCTGCTTGTAATCTATATTTGTTGCAGTAAGCAAATCGAATCAATTCACATGTGACAAATATGTTACTAAACCGTAGTAGTACTAGATGACGGACGAGAAGAACCCTTGAAACGTACTAAGTCTATCAACGTTCTAAGTCTATTAACGTACTAAGTCTATCAGCGTACTAAGTCTGTCATCAATGAGACTGAAGTGGAGTATGTGTGGAGCTAGCAACATTATAATGTAAAAACCATTGCTTTTGAAGCCATTCCTCCTAATGCACAGATGTAGGATTCAAGTAAAGGAATCAACTGTAGTGGGAGTCATATGTGTCATGTTACGGGGAAAGGCCAATAGGTATCATGAAATATGTTAAGTGGATTGTAAAATTAACAACTGCTTTATGGAGGCCGTAAATGCGATCAAATAACAGTGACACTGCAATCTGTCAAGCGTGTTGTAAGAAATGATTAAGCAGGATTGGATATGGGATTCCATCCTATTGACACGTCAAAGCACCATGGAAATCGAAAAGAAGACCTTTACACGTCATAGAAAAATAAGAGGTGCTATATGTTCTTTTGACAGAGATACAGATCCTTACAACCACACATAGTCTCACAAAGTCTCACAGAGTCTCAGAGTTTCACAGAGTCTCACAGAGACACAGAGTCTCACTAAAGTCTCACATAGTCTCAGAGTTTCACAGAGTCTCACAGAGACACATAATCTCACAAAGTCTCACAGAGTCTCAGAGTTTCACAGAGTCTCACAGAGACACATAGTCTCACAGTCTCATGGAGTCTCACAGAGTCTCACAGTCTGATTGGTTATATTGGAACAAGTGATTCATTCAAGAAATATTCTCTTCCATGGGCTGATACTCCTGTGCATGGATATAAAAAGCGTCGTCTGCAAAGGGTGCACTCGAAGCATGCAGTCATACTATTTTAAAGAGAAAACAAAATCGAAATAAGCGAAAATCCGGTGGTTGTTGGAATGATGGCGTGTAAATACATGAACTGATTTGGTTCAGATACCGCGCTGGATTAGAAACATAGATACACGGACTGGTTTGGTTCAATTACTGTGCTGGATTAGAAACATAAATACACGGACTTGTTTAGTTCAGATACTGCGCTGGATTAGAAACATAAATACATAGACTGGTTTGGTTCAGATACTGTGCTGGATTAGAAACATA